>QJPP01005218.1:71743-305979 GCA_003996215.1 Jaltomata sinuosa
TCAAAAACCCCTCCAAGGGTGCCCGGGCATAACCGGGTCTAAACAGTAGAAAGTCATCTCAGGTGCTCGGTCCGACCGAGGCTAAAAAATCATCTCAAGTAGCAAGAAAACTCAACTAGCACCCCGGCCATGCCGAGTCTAGCGTTAGTCGTAAAACTGGTGTTTTAAAACATAATTTTACTTTCTTTTACCCAAGAACATTCACAAGTTAAATCAAACCATTTCCAAATCATTTCCATTAAAAACAGGCCCCCGGGGCCATGCAAGGTTAGAAAATAGTGCCAGTAGGCCCGAAGCCAAAACCATAGTAAAACATGGATAAAAACCTCTTTATATGCATGGAAATGGTATGATCACACACAATAGCTGCCCAGCAGCTCACAATCAACCTATCGACCCTGCACAGGCCCACAGCTACTCAGCAAGCATAACCAGCCTAGAAGGATAATTCTATGCCCGGGACTCGCGGACATTCCCAAAATCCCACCTTCTATGTTCCAGAGTCAACAAGGCCTCACAGGACCACAAGGGTAAATAAAATATATCGGCAAATACTACAAGCAACGGAGGAACAAAAGTAGGCGGACATGAATAAAGCGGTCAAGGTCTGTGGTACCAACCTAATAAACCAACCCAAGGATGCCCATTAATACAATTTTATCCTATATATGTGGAGTCTAGGGAAAATTAACCGTAACCTACCTGTCGTCCGATGACAAGCTCGAACCTCTCCGAAAAAAAGCTCCAAAACAAAATCAAACTTGAACTCGGGCTTGAATAACTTAACGTAGATAACCGATTTTCTTTCGGAGTTCGTCAATATAATTTCTCTACCAAACTCCTCTAGTGTTCTATATATATCAATAATGAACGAATAGGTCTCTGTTTCATTCACAATTTATAATTAGAAAGTAATCATCATAAGGGACAATTTGTAATTTATTTGAATGCTAAACCTTCCAGTGATGCCACCACTCACCTATTAACTTTGCTGGACACTCCCTCCACCTCCACGTGTGAGGTGGAGGTGACACCCAATAAATCCACTTCCCAATATATATCTACTCGGGTATTGCATAAGTTCGTGGTAAAATAAATATAATTTTTGAATATACCATAATTATTAGAAAATTATTTCGAATAAAACCTACTATATTATAATAATAAATTTTAACATAACTAAATTTACTATCTCCGTTAAAATATTACAATGTACAAAAACCTTATAAAATAAATACATATACCATTATATCGTAACAAAAATATTTTTCATAAACCTTTAAAATATTTTTAAAAGGTAATAATAATATAACTTTTTACCAAATTCAACTTTCAAATAAAATATTTTAAAATACACGCGATGTTAATAAATTCTCAAACTTAGGCTCGCAATTCACCAACGCACGATTTTGATACTCAAGAACTCTCTTGGAATCCTCTCTTATTTTTTCTCACTGTTTCAGAACTGAAACGGCATTTTAAAACGTGAAGTTGAGGCATAAAATCGATTTTGACCCGACCCGGTTCGCGACCCGGTTGGCAACCCGATTCCTGCCAGACAGTCCGCGGTAAAATAGTCATAACCTTTTACTCCGAGATCAGTTGGATGTGAGGTTTTGTGCGTTGGAAACTAGACTCATAGACCTTCGATTTGGTATTTCGGGAGACTTATAACTTTTTATATATTGAGAGAAAAGCCCTGAGACATTTTACCAAAAGTTCAGAAAATTTATTAAAGAAACTTACGATAACCTTTGCCGACTTACTTGTCTTCAAAACTTATCATACGACCAACCAAATGGACCCGGCACCAAAATACCGGTCCCGACAAGCCTTAAATGACTTGGGGCCGCTACAAACAAGCTCTAACGGTTCAAGGAAAATGTATACGTGGAAATAACCGGAAGGGTCATTACATCATCCACTACTAAAAAGGACTTTCGTCCTCGAAAGTCAAGGTCAAGGGGGTACCTGAAGGCTCAAACAGCTGCGGATACTGGGCCCGCATATCCCTCTCGGTCTCCCAGGTAGCCTCCTCGACTGGACGGTGCCTCCACTGAACCTTAACAACCGGGATCTCTCGAGACCTCAATCTCCTGACATCTCTGGCCAAAATAGCTGCCGGCTCCTCAACAAAGGCTAAACCCTCACCTAACTGAACTGAATCCCACTGTAACACATGAGACTCATCTGGGACATACCGACGCAACATCGAAACATGAAATACAGTATGTATGGCTGAAAACATCGGAGGCAAGGCTAGCTGATAGGCAACGCTACCAACCTTCTGAAGAATATCAAACGGCCCAATGTACCTGGGGCTAAGCTTGCCCCGCCTACCAAATCTCATCATGCCCTTCATGGGCGATACACGGAGAAACACCAAGTCACCGACACTAAACTCCAAGGCACGAAGCCTACGATCAGCATAACTTTTCTGCCTGCTCTGAGCTGCTCGAAGTCTGTCCTGAATCACTCGGACTCGGTCTAAGGAATCTCGAAGCAAATCTGTGCTCTATGGCCTAGAACTAAAACCATCAAACCAACCTACCGGTGATCTGCAACGCCTGCCATACAAAGCCTCAAAAGGTGCCATGCCGATACTCGAACGGAAGCTGTTATTATAAGCAAACTCTACCAAGGGAACAAACTGATCCCAAGAACCTCCAAAGTCAAGAACACAGGCTCGAAGCATGTCCTCCAGAATCTGAATAGTCCTCTCGGACTGGCCATCTGTCTGAGGGTGGAAAGCGGTACTAAGATGAACCTCTATACCCAAATCTCCCTGAACCTCTGTACCAAAATCTCGCTGAATAGCCCTCCAGAACTGAGATGTGAACTGAGTGCCGCGGTCCGAAATAATAGAAGCTGGGACCCCATGCAATCGAACAATCTCACGTAGGTAGATCTAAGCTAACCTCTCTGCACCATAAGAAGTCTGAACTGGCAAGAAATGTGCTAACTTAGTCAGCCTATCAACAATCACCCATATGGAATCAAACCCATGAGAAGTACGAGGCAAACCAACAACAAAGTCCATAGTAATCCCTTCCCACTTCCATTCAGGAATGGGAAGTCGCTGTATCAAACCACCAGGTCTCATGTGCTCGAACTTAACCTGCTGATAGTTCAAGAAACCGAGATACGAAATCCGCTATATCCCGCTTCATACCACTCCACCAGTAAAGTTGTCTCAAGTCTCTATACATCTTTGTTGTGCCAGGGTGAATGGAGTATCTAGTACAATGTGCCTCATGAAGTATCGACTGAATCAAATCACTAATCCTCGAAACACAATGGCGACTATCAAACCTCAGAACCCCATCTGAATCTAGAGTAGCCCGACTGGTCTCACCCTGAACAACCCAATCACGAAGGTCACACAACTGCTGATCCTCAAGCTGACGGCTCTGAATCTGATCAATCAAAGTAGAACGAACCTCAACACTGGCGAGAACTCTGCTAGGATCCGACAAGTCAAGCCTAACCAAACGGTTAGCCAAGTACTGGATGTCCAAGGCCAACGGTCGCTCTGAAACTGAAAGAGAAGCTAGGCTACCCATACTCACTGTCTTCCGACTCAAGGCATCCGCTACCACGTTTGCCTTGCCTGGATGATACAGAATAGTGAAGTCATAGTCCTTCAGTAACTTGACCCATCTCCTCTGTCTCGAGTTCAACTCTCGCTGACTCATGATATACTGAAGACTACGGTGATCGGTGAAGATCTCACAGTGAACTCCATATAGGTAATGCCTCCAGATCTTGAGCGCGAAAACTACCGCCGCCAACTCTAAGTCATGAGTGGGGTAGTTGCGCTCGTGAACCTTCAGCGGCCTCGACGCATATGCTATTACTCGACCCTGCTGCATCAATACACAACCAAGACCAACCTCAGAAGCATCACAATACACGGAGAAGCTCTGACCCTCAACCGGCAATGTCAAAACTGGAGCTGAGGTCAATAAGGCCTTAAGCCTCTGGAAGCTATCCTCACACTGATCCGACCACTGAAATGGGACATCCTTCCTAGTCAGCATAGTCAAGGGTGCTGCTATGGAAGAAAATCCCTCAACGAACCGTCTGTAGTAACCTGCTAACCCAATAAAGCTGCGGACCTCAGTAGCAGTAGTAAGTCTAGGCCAATCACAAACCGCAGAAATCTTTACCGGGTCAACCCTAATCCCATCCTTAGACACCACGTGCCCTAGGAATGCAACTGACTCAAGCCAAAACTCGCACTTTGAGAACTTGGCATAAAGTCGATGATCTCTCAAAGTCTGGAGTATAACCCTCAAGTGCTGCTCATGCTCATCTCTACTATGTGAGTATACCAAGATGTCGTCTATAAAAACTATCACAAATGAGTCCAAATACGGGCTAAGAACCCTGTGCATCAAGTTCATGAAGGCTGCGGGGGCATTAGTCAGCCCAAAAGACATCACCAGAAACTCATAATGGCCATAACGTGTCCTGAATACTGTCTTAGGGATGTCCTCCGCCCTAATCCTCAATTGATGGTAGCCAGACCTCAAATCAATCTTCGAAAACACGACTGAACCCTGAAGCTGGTCAAACAAGTCATCAATCCTTGGCATCGGATACCTATTCTTCACTGTCACCTTATTCAGCTGCCGATAATCAATACACATGCGTATCGACCCATCCTTCTTCTTCACGAAGAGAACAAGAGCACCCCAAGGTGACACACTAGGTCTAATAAACCCCTTAGCTAACAGATCCTGGAGCTGCTCCTTAAGCTCCCTCAACTCAGCAGGAGCCATACGGTAAGGAGAAATATAAATAGGCCTAGTGCCCGGCTCTAACTCAATAGCAAAATCAATATCTCTCTCAGGTGGAAGGCCTGGCAGGTCGGTAAGAAACACATCGAGGAAGTCTCTAACCACAGGAACAGACTCAGGAGAATTAGGGTCAGCACTAACATCTCGGACATATGCTAGATAAGCTAAACACCCACAGGAAATCAACTTCCTAGCTCGAAGACAAGAGATGATCCCACATGGTGCATGGCTAACAGAACCCTGCCATACAACCGGGGATACACCGGGCACATCTATGGTAATGGTCTTGGCATAACAATCCAAAACCACACGGTGAGGGGATAACCAGTCCATGGCCAGTATCACATCAAAATCTAGCATATCAAAAATCATCAAATCACCCCAAGTCTCTGAATCACCAATAGATAGCATACAAGATCTCACAATCCGATCCACTACTAAGGAATCTCCTACTGGGGTCAAAACAGAAACAGGAAAAGATAATGGCTCACTAGCCAACCCCAAACAAGGCACAAAGTAGGCAGATACATATGAACAAGTGGATCCAGGATCAAATAAAGCCATAGCAGACTGATGGCACACAGAAATCGTACCTATAATCACAGCATCTGAGGCCTCTGCCTCTGGTCTCCTAGGGACCGCGTAAAACTGACGACGACCTCCACCTGCCCGACCGCCATCCCTACCACCTGCTCTGCCGCGTGGAGAACCACCTCTCCCCTGATGACCACCACCTCTAGCCGGAGGCTAAACTGCTCGTAAAGGCTCGTCCAGCTGAACTGTACCCTGCTGAGGGCAATCTCTAGAAAAATGACCAATTGCACCACAAGTAAAACAAGCCCCTGACGGCCTACTCAGTCAGGATGAACCAGCAGATCCCGTATGACCACCACGACCTGATGCCCTAACAATTGTACCCCTCGAAGACTGGCCGCTATAGCCCTGATGGCTGCTCTGACCCTGCTCGAACTGGGTACTACCGAAAGTCTGAAGGGAAGCCTGAACCGGTCGGCTGGACTGACCCTGGTGCTGCTGTGGCTGATAACTCTGGCTCCACTGGCCAGGACCTCTACCACCATATCTGGAACCACTATAAATACCCTGATGTCGAGGCCTCTTATCTCTGGACCCCTGATCATGTCGCTGTAAGTCCTCCACAGTACGGGCATAGTCTACGATAGCCTGAAATGACCGACTACTGGCGATCAATATCTCAGCTGGCTGCCTGATCTCTGGCCTCAAACCCCATACAAATCTGCGAATCCTATCTGCCTCGGTAGGAATGATCATAGCTCCAAATGGTGCTAGCTGATAAAAATGGGTCTCATACTCTGAGACAGTCTTAGACCCCTGCATAAGGTGAGTAAACTGCTCCCTGCGACGCTCACGATCACTCTGAGGTAGGAACTTGGCCATAAAGGCCTCATAAAACTCAGACCAGGTCAAAGGAGGTGACTATGGTGGTCTACAAGCAACCTGGGCCCTCCACCATAACTTCGCTAGGCCCTCCAACTGATAGGTAGTATAACCAACCCCGTGAGTCTCCAACAAACCCAAATGATGCAACATCTCCTCACATGTAGTAATAAAGTCATGTGGATCCTGTCCAGAAGTACCAGCAAACCTCGGAGGTGCTAACCTCAAAAACCTATCCAACGCCTTCTTCTCTGACTCTGTCATAGCTGGGCGAGGAGTAAGAGGCTATGCAACGGATGGAACCAGAATGACCTCCACACGGGGAGCCATAGTAGCAGGCTGTGCTCCTGAGCTCTGTGCACCCAGGGCTGCCCCCTGAGCGGATGTCTGTGCTACCTCAGAAGGCCGCTCTCCAATCACACCCAAAAGCTGTAATAGTAATCCCCGAATGTCTGGAGACTGAGCTGCGGCTGGAGCTCGCACATAAGTGGGCACTGGAGCTGGTGCTGGAGCTGGTACTGGGGTTGGTACTGGAGCTGGTGGTACCTGGGCTACCCCCTGATCCACATGCTACTCGGGCTCTATCTCCACTCTAGCAGCTCTAGCAGGTGCCACTGATCGAGGGCGTCCTCGACCCTTAGCAGGAGTGGGAGGCTCATCTCCGCGTGATGCCGATGATCTCGTACGAACCATCTGCGGAAGAATGAAGTAGAACAAATGAGATTTCCAGAAACTTCAAGGGTTCTACGCACGACACAGAAGCAATGAAAGAGTCAAATTTCCTAAAATGTCACTGTAGCCTCCCAAAGATTGAGTACGGACGTCTCCGCCCCGATCCGCAGGACTCTACTAGACATTGGCTCCTATACCGATGACACCGGTGAACCTAAGGCTCTGATACCAAGTTGTTAAGACCCGATTTCTCAGTCATGATGGCACCTACAACCTCCGGTAGGTGAACCAATCCCCGTAGCCCAGGACAGTTAGTAATGGGCTACTATCTAACAAATAAGGGAATAAGACGATGAGAATAGATAACAGGGATATATATATATACATATGCGGAAACTAAACCAAACCCCAAGACCTGGTGATAACGCCCAAACTACACCTCAAATTAACGAAGCGTAAGCGGTCGTAGTCAAATATAGAATCCAAGTAGGTTGGGGTCGAATCCCACAGAGAATTTGGTGAGAATTAAGTCTTTAGTGAATTAAGTGACTAGTCGTCAATCGTTTCCAGTAAATAAAAGGGGGGGGTTTGTAATCAACGTGAACAAAAGCAACAATTATGTAAGAGAAATAATCAATAGGAGAGAATGAACTAGGGACGTGTTCACCATGGCTTTTGTAACAATGTCGATCCTAGGCTTAACCGAGTTCTTTCTATATGCGTGTCACGATGTGATTGCGTCAATTGTATCGTCTAAACGTCTCTCGATTGTATCGTCTAACGCTCTCGACCAAATAAACAATTTCCCTTTTCTATTCTCTCGACCTCGAAAAGATGTGCTTTTTAGATTTCAATCCTAACATCAAGTAGAGTAATCCAGTTACGGCATTAATCTTTAAGACGAGAGTTGGTAGTCTCGAATCCTTGTCGTTAATCAAGTTTCTCGGTTTTAACTTCTTTACTCAAGCAAATTAAACCTAGGCATGTTCTAATGTTTGCAACCACTAGAAAACGTGACATAATGTATGATTAACAACGTGACAATACATATATCAAACCCAACGCTACCCGGAATCTATATTGCTACGTTTGCCATAGCTCCCACAACCCTAGTTGCGGGAGTTTTAGTTACTCATGCTCGAAGAAGAAGAGAAGAAAGTCATGTTCATAAAATAATAAAGAAACGAGATCCTTACAATATATTGAGGACAATCTTCAAGTATCCAAGAACAAAAGAAACCAAGAACTCAAGAACGAATCAAGAACACGAATTCAAGAAGAGCAAACGATCTCAAAAACAACTAAAAAAACGTGTTTAAACTAATGGGTGAACTCGCTAAAATAAAACCTAACATAGAGTATTTATAGGGGTCAAAGAAACCAAATCCAAAACGGGTTAGGAGTCCTTCACGCGGACAGCCGTTGACGCGCCACTGCCTAAGCTTGACGGCCAGGCTTGACGGACCGTGAAGGCAGTGACGGACCGTCGCCTGGACCGTCACTGCTAGGCAGTACCACTGCCTCAAGTTGACGGTCACTGTGACGGACCGTCACATGTGTGACGGGCCGTCACTCAGGCCGTCACTCTTAGGCAGAATCCTCTTTTTCTCGTATTTCCTTCCGTTTCCGTGTTTGTTTCCATTTCCTACAAATACAACATAAAAACATCAAAAATAACAACGGTTGCTTGAAAACGTACGATTGTTCTTAGTAAAAAGGAGTCGAAAGTGACGTAAATTGGCGTCACATCAACACCCTCAACTTAAAACGTTCGCTTGTCCTCAAGCAACATAACATAAAACAATAATACGACTCAACTAAGAACACAAACTCGTGTCTATAGCAACTCATGGTCATTCAAACTTATTCAATTAAATCAAGCTCCCTCGTAGCACATGAATGTATGAAACACTAACTTGCAAGGATCCAAACATGTCATTCCGATATGATAGAATATTATGCATACACACGCGTAGCTAACCTAACAATCAATAGACAATATAGACATCTTGGTGCCCTCACCACAAAGAAATCCCACACACAAGATTTGGGACTAGGTAAGCGCTCACACTCACAAACGATTTCAAACAATGCACATGCGATACCATAGGCTTGCCCTTACTATTCTATTTCGGTTTTTCAGAAAGCCGCTCAGGATCACTACAGGACTTGTTTAGGCTTGTAATGAGGCTTCGGGTGCAGGTAGGATACATTTAGGGGTTAGTGACTAAGCCCTCCTTGGAACTACCGACGTCTTCTTACCACATAACGTTACTTTGTCCATCCTTATTCACCTCTTTATTCCCTTCTCTCTAGCTACAGGTGCGGCCTCTATATTTTGACCATTCTTTTTATTTTTTTAATCTTTTTCACTTCTTTTTATTTTTCTTTTCTTAGGCACACACCCGAATTTTCATTCTATTCACAACCAATCTTCTCCCTCCTCTTTTTCTTATCATTCACCTCTGTAGTAGCCACCCTCAACTTAGGCTGATTGCCTGTGTTGAGGTGCACAATGTCCATGGCAGGACCAGGGCCAAAACAGGGTTTACCTCTATAGTAGCCACCCTCAACTTAGGTTGATTGCCTGCGTTGAGGTGCACGATGTCCAAGGAAGGACCAGGGCCAAAATAGGGATTCAAAGTTAAACGGGAATGGTGAGAGGTTATTGAAAGAATCAGGTCAATTATGGCTCAAACAGGGATCAAGGGATTATTTATATTTGGACGGTCTTTTAGGTTAAGTGGACTGCACGCAAAAAGGGCCTGTGATCCTTTCCTAAGCAACCAAACTTCGAACTTAACAAAATAGACCGGGCAAGTTCTAGATGCATGCACAGAGTAAGAATTTATAACAATAATCTCACACGCTCTTGGCACCAAGAAACATATATCGCTACCAACTATCAAACAACCGCTCGGCTTAAGCATACTCATTCTAATCATATTCACACAATGACATTCAAGGATCCAGACAGTCAATCGTTTCAACATAAGCTCAAAACCAGAAAATTTTTAAAGGGGCGCTACTTTGATAAGAAATCTCATGCTTTGCTATAGACACTAAAAAAAAATTTAAAACAACAACCTAAACATGCCGGTTCTACTAGATAGCACACCGGAGGGAAAAGAAACACGGCAACAAAAACCCTCGGTGGTGACTCACAGGTTTCCCCACACCCTCAACTTAGACTCATGCATTGTCCCCAATGCATACATATGAAAACTAAAACTGTGAGAATAAAGGAATACCTGTGAAGTCGATATGACTCAGATTCTGGAATGATGTTGGAGACCGCCAGGGTCTCCAAAACAGGAGAACTCGATGGAGTGTGGCGTTCCAGCTTCCTTTTTGGGCTCCATCGCTAGTCGCGACAACTTCTTCGCTCTTTCTTTGTAGATTCTCTTGCGGTGTTTTCGTTTCTTTGATCTATTTTCACCGCCTTCCTCTACATGCTCGTCCTCTTGCGATCGCGACTTGACTCTCATAACAGCTCGGGTTTCAACACAACCCTTCTCCTCAAGATCCATATCCGCAGGGCCTTCCTCAATAGCATTGATGACCGCGACCACCTTCATGTCACTTGGTTGCTTCATCAATTTGGTCACGTCGAACTTGACCATTTCATTGTTCAATCGGAAGGTCAGCTCGTTTTTCTCCATGTCGACCAATGCTCTTGCTGTGGCTAGCAATGGTCGTCCCAAGATTATGGGAACTTCGAAATCCACTTCGCAATCCAAGATCACAAAGTCAGCTGGGAAGATAAGCTTACCGATCTTTACTAGCACATCAGACAATATCCCTACGGGTCGCTTTACCGAATGGTCAGCCATTATCAATCTCATGGTCATCGGTTTAGGAGCTCCCAAACCCAATTTGTTATAAATTGCTAGCGGCATCAAGTTGATACTAGCACCAAGGTCACACATAGCTCTTCCGAAGTTGAGCTTCCCGATAGTACAGGGAACAGTGAACGCACCTGGATCTTTCTTCTTTTCGACCAACGACCTTGAAGAAATAGCGCTGCAGTAGTGGAGGTTATCTTTCGGTTCAAAACTCACCGTCCTCTTCTTTGTAATCAAGTCCTTCATGAACTTGGCATAACCGGGCATTTGTTCCAGCGCTTCCACCAATGGTATGTTTATTGAAATTTGCTTCAGCATGGTCATGAAGTTCAGGAACTTACCATCGTCAACTTTCTTCTTTAAACGCTGGGGGAAAGGAGGTGGTGGTCGAGGCATCATAGTTGGAAGCTTTTCAGCTTCCTTGCTTTTCTCCGCAGGCTTTGGAGTTTCCTCCTCTACTGCCTCATCATCATCCGCATCATCGCCTTGAGTCTGAATTACCGGATGTGATTCCGGTAACGTTCTACCGCTTCTGGTCGTGATCGCCATACAGCTTGCGTCATTCCTCGGATGAGTGGTGTCGCTCGGCAAGGTACCCGTCTTCCTTGGGTTTAGAGATGCCGAGATGTGACCCACTTGCTGCTCTAGTTACTTGATCGCGGTTGAGTGTGACTCCACTACCTGACTCAATGTTGATAACTCATTCCGCATTGTCTTTACCCCAGAGTCAGTCGATTCCACCTTCAGCAGCATTTTCGCCATCATGTTCTCTAGTTTGGACGTCTCAGCCTCGCTGCCAGTTTTATCCCGATTACCAGGTGGTATATATAACCCACCTCTATCGGTGTTGTTCCTCCAGTTTCCTTGGTCGCGATCTTTGTAGCCACTTTTCTCATAGTGGTTGTCTCGCTGATAATTCCGACCTTGGTTTCCCTGGCCATTGGCCTGGAAACCCCCCAAGTAATTTGCTTCCTCAGTCTCCATACCTTGGGAACCCACAGCTTGCGCCTTCTCCATACCTCCTGAGCACAAGTGCTTTGTCAGGAGATCCAACTGTGTTTTCAGATGCGCCATGTCTTGGTCGCGCTCCTCCTCTTTCCTACGCTGCTCTACTGACATACCAACGGTGTAGGTGCTAGCTGCAACCTCTGAATCTCGTGTGTGCCAGGCCCTGTTGGTTTTAGTGAGCCTATCCAAAATAGCTATGGCGTCGGCAAAAGTGCGACCCATAAACGCTCCACCTGCTGCGTTGTCTAACATCGGCTTGGTAGTCGAATTCAGTGCCCTGTAGAAAGTCTGCATCAAGAATTCGTTGTTCAGCTGATGGTTGGGGCACTGGGTCAGCTTCTTCTTGAATCGCAACCAAGTCTCGTGCAGTGCTTCGTGCGGTTGCTGCCTGAAGTTACTAATCTCGTCCCTCAACTGTATCATCCGAGAGGGAGGAAAGAACCTTTCTAGGAAAGCTCCTCTCAACTCTCCCCACGTTGCGATAGAGTCGGGGGTCAGCTCAGTCAACCACAATGCTGCCTCATCAGACAGAGACAATGGAAACAACCTGAGCCTGATCGCTGTCTGACTCACTCCTGGCAATTCGAACGATTTGCAGATGCCCACGAAATTCATCAAGTGCTAATTTGCATCATCACCAGCAACACCGCGGAACACTCCTCTCAAGTTCAACAGCTGGATCATCGTGCTAGTGATGTTGAACTTGGCTCCGGGCGGTAGCGGTGGAACAATAATGGCGCCCGTAGCGCCAGCTCCATCTAAATCGAGATCCTCATCATTCCGTGCGATCTCATCTTGCAGACCACCAGCATTCAGATTTTGTTGGGCCTGCAGTTCTGCAGCGATCCTCGCTGCCTCTAATTGTGCGGCCATATTCCGCCTTAATGTTCTCGCAAGCTCGGGGTCGTAAGGTACTGTTGATTCACCCGAGCTTCGGGTACTTGGCATGCACAAATTTGTACCCTATCAAAAACAAAAACAACAAATAAACGTAAAGCAGGAAATTATGACTAAGAGTCAAATAAACACACTAGACTTAATCAAAAACTGTATTCCCCGGCAACGGCGCCACTTTTTGATAACGCCCAAACTACACCTCAAATTAACGAAGCGTAAGCGGTCGTAGTCAAATATAGAACCCAACTAGGATGGGGTCGAATCCCACAGAGAATATGGTGAGAATTAAGTCTTTAGTGAATTAAGTGACTAGTCGTCAATCGTTTCCAGTAAATAAAAGGGGGGGGGTTTGTAATCAACGTGAACAAAAGCAACAATTATGTAAGAGAAATAATCAATAGGAGAGAATGAACTAGGGACGTGTTCACCATGGCTTTTGTAACAATGTCGATCCTAGGCTTAACCGGGTTCTTTCTATATGCGTGTCATGATGTGATTGCGTCAATTGTATTGTCTAAACGTCTCTCGACCAAATAAACAAATTTCCTTTTCTATTCTCTCGACCTCGAAAAGATGTGCTTTTTAGATTTCAATCCTAACATCAAGTAGAGTAATCCAGTTACGGCATTAATCTTTAAGACGAGAGTTGGTAGTCTCGAATCCTTGTCATTAATCAAGTTTCCCGGTTTTAACTTCTTTACTCAAGCAAATTAAACCTAGGCATGTTCTAATATTTGCAACCACTAGAAAATGTTACATAACGTATGATTAACAACGTGACAATACATATATCGAACCCAACGCTACCCGGAATCTATATTGCTACGTTTGCCATGGCTCCCACAACCCTAGTTGCGGGAGTTTTAGTTACTCATGCTCGAAGAAGAAGAGAAGAAAGTCATGTTCATAAAATAATAAAGAATCGAGATCCTTACAATATATTGAGGACAATCTTCAAGTATCCAAGAACAAAAGAAACCAAGAACTCAAGAACGAATCAAGAACACGAATTCAAGAAGAGCAAACGTGTTTCTTGATCTCAAAAACAACTAAAAAAACGTGTTTAAACTAATGGGTGAACTCGCTAAAATAAAACCTAACATAGGGTATTTATAGGGGTCAAAGAAACCAAATCCAAAACGGGTTAGGAGTCCTTCACGCGGACAGCCGTTGACGCGCCACTGCCTAAGCTTGACGGCCAGGCTTGACGGACCGTCAAGGCAGTGACGGACCGTCGCCTAGACCGTCACTGCTAGGCAGTACCACTGCCTCAAGTTGACGGTCACTGTGACGGACCGTCACATGTGTGACGGGCCGTCACTCTTAGGCAAAATCCTCTTTTTCTCGTATTTCCTTCCATTTCCGTGTTTGTTTCCATTTCCAACAAATACAACATAAAAACATCAAAAACAACAACGGTTGCTTGAAAACGTACGATTGTTCTTAGTAAAAAGGAGTCGAAAGTGACGTAAATTGGCGTCACATCACCTGGTATCATAGTATAGAGCCAAAACTACATACATGGAGTGCAACCGATCCAAAACAATATATACAGATGTCTCTGAATGGTAATAGAGTACATGAAGCAAAAGATAAACTAAAGCTAAGCTCCGATCGCCAAGAGCTCACCCTCAGTCTGAAGTAGTCCCCAACAGATCTCCAAGCACGAGTCACAGCGATCTAATGGCGATGGCCCACGCTAGGATCTGCACCCAAAGATGAGACATGAATCAAACTCAACTAATCATATCAATCTCAAATCCAGAAACTAACAGTCTAGCAGTAACCAATTTCATACTTAACCGTAACAGGGAACAATTTTGTAAGTAAATAGAAAAATTCTACCTACAGTCCCCCGGCCGCCCATACAACCGAGGAACACAAACAAGTGAAAACAAACCCTCCGGCATCCCATACTACCGGAGTGTACAATCAACAAACAACAAACAAGGGTGGAGCCTTAAACAATGAATGATATGATGCATGAAGATCTCAAGTGAAATGGTATCTCTGTATGTACCTCCTCCGGTGCCGATCCGGCCCAGCAGGTAGGTTCTATGGAAGGACACTGCCCGTATACCTCTACTCCACCGTATACCCTTCCTCCGGCACATGCAGCCCGCAGCCCCAGGCCCAGATGGCAAGGTCCATGGAGGTCCCTGACCCCATACTAAAACTCAGTATCAAAACATGTCATCCGGAAGCAAGTCCGGTTTCAAGATAGAGACCCAGTCTCGAATATGCATGCCCAGACCCTGTCCAGGACTAAAGTAGTAGGAAAATATCTCAAAAAAAACCCCTCCAAGGGTGCCCGGGCATAACCGGGTCTAAACAATAGAAAGTCATCTCAGGTGCTCGGTCCGACCGAGGCTAAAAATCATCTCAAGTAGCAAAAAAACTCAACTAGCACCCCGGCCCTGCCGAGTCTAGCGTTAATCGTAAAACTGGTGTTTTAAAACATAATTTTACTTTCTTTTACCCAGGAATATTCACAAGTTAAATCAAACCATTTCCAAATCATTTCCATTAAAAACAGGCCCCCGGGGCCATGCAAGGTTAGAAAATAGTGTCAGTAGGCCCGAAGCCAAAACCATAGTAAAACATGGATAAAAACCTCTTTATATGCATGGAAATGGTATGATCACACACAATAGCTGCCCAACAACTCACAATCAACCTATCTACCCTGCACAGGCCCACAACTACTCAGCAAGCATAACCAGCCTAGAAGGATAATTCTATGCCCGGGACTCGCGGACATTCCCAAAATCCCACCTTCTATGTTCCAGAGTCAACAAGGCCTCACAGGACCACAAGGGTAAATAAAATATATCGGCAAATACTACAAGCAACGGAGGAACAAAAGTAGGCGGAAATGAATAAAGTTGTCGAGGTCCGTGGTACCAACCTAATAAACCAACCCAAGGATGCCCATTAATACAATTTTATCCTATATATGCGGAGTCTAGGGAAAATAAATCGTAACCTACCTGTCGTCCGATGGCAAGCTCGAACCTCTCCGAAAAGAAGCTCCGAAACAAAATCAAACTTGAACTCGAGCTTGAATAACTTGACGTAGATAATTGATTTTCTTTCGGAGTTCGTCAATATAATTTCTCTACCAAACTCCTCTAGTGTTCTATATATATCAATAATGAACGAATAGGTCTCTGTTTCATTCACAATTTATAATTGGAAAGTAATCATCATAAGGGACAATTTGTAATTTATTTGAATGCTAAACCTTCCAGTGATGCCACCACTCACCTATTAACTTTGCTCGACACTCCCTCCACCTCCACGTGTGAAGTTGAGGTGACACCCAATAAATCCATTTCCCAATATATATCTACTCGGGTATTGCATAAGTTCGTGGTAAAATAAATATAATTTTTGAATATACCATAATTATTAAAAAATTATTTCGAATAAAACCTACTATATTATATTAATAAATTTTAACATAACTAAATTTACTATCTCCGTTAAAATATTATAATGTACAAAAACCTTATAAAATAAATACATATACCATTATATCGTAACAAAAATATTTTTCATAAACCTTTAAAATATTTTTAAAAGGTAATAATAATATAACTTTTTACCAAATTCAACTTTCAAATAAAATATTTTCAAATACACGCGATGTTAATAAATTCTCAAACATAGGCTCGCAATTCATCAACGCACGATTTTGATACTCAAGAACTCTCTTAGAATCCTCCCTTATGTTTTCTCACTATTTCAGAACTGAAATGACATTTTAAAATGTGAAGTTGAGGCTTAAAATCGATTTTGACCCGACCCGGTTCGCGACCCGGTTCCTGCCAGACAGTCCGCGGTAAAACAGTCATAACTTTTACTCCGAGATCAGTTGGACGTGAGGTTTTATGCGTTGGAAACTAGACTCGTAGACCTTCAATTTGGTATTTCGGGGGACTTCTAACTCTTTATATATTGGGAGAAAAGCCCTGAGACATTTTACCAAAAGTTCAGAAAATTTATTAAAGAAACTTACGATAACTTTTGCCGACTTACTTGTCTTCAAAACTTATCATACGACCAACCAAATGGACCCGGCACCGAAATACCGGTCCCGACAAGCCTTAAATGACTTGGGGCCGCTACAAACAAGCTCTAACGGTTCAAGGAAAACGTATACGTGGAAATAACCGGAAGGGTCATTACAATGGGATGCCTAAATGAAGCTCAAATCTTAATCACTTGGCCTATGCTGATGGCACAATCATCTTCTCCTCAGCCAATGAAGCCTCACTGCAGATGAACATGGAGATCTTAAGGGAGTATGAAAAATAGTCTGGTCAAAAGGTGAACACAGAGAAGAGCATGTTCTATATGCATAAGAATACTAGATGGCACACTTCTGAGATGGTTGAATAATGCCTGGGTATGAAAAGGGGATGCTTCCCCATGAAATATCTAGGATGCCCAATCACACATACAAGAAAGAGAAAAGAACACTATGCAGAGTTGATCGAGAAGGTGAAAAGTAAATTTCAGTATTGGAAAGGTAGGATTCTTTCATATCGAGGTAAAGAGGTTCTAATCACTAGTGTTTTACAAAGCATCCCAATCTATGCCTTATCAGCTATTGTTCCTCCTATTTGTGTCTTTAAAGAACTTCACAAAATTTTTGCTAATTTTTTTTTGGAGTAATAAGGAATCAGGTAGGAGAAAACATTGGTCAGCATGGAATAAGGTATGTCTCTCGAAAGAAGAAGGAGTACTTGGTTTTAGATCCATTTTTGAAGTCTCTCAAGCTCTATATGCAAAATTGTGGTGGAAATTTAGAACCCAAAACAATTTATGGTCCAATTTCTTTTGGAATAAATACTGCAAGAAGCAAATCCCAGCATTGGTCGAATGGAGATGAGGCTCTCAAATATGGAAACATATGCTGGAAAATAGGGATAAATTGGAACATGTATTATGGTGGGAACCAAAGTGTGGCACATCTAGCATTTGGTTTGAAAATTAGACTAACTTAGGTCCTTTATTTAAACAACAATCAGAGACCTATTCCTGTAACCAACTGAGAGACATTGAAGCATTCCTCACTGAGGATGGTTTGAATTTTGAAGAGATGAAGAACTATGTTCCTGAGTATGTAGTAGAATTTGTCAGGAACAACATGGGGATGTGCAAGCTTAATAATCAAGGAGATCAACCATGGTGGACAATTACAAGCACTGGTTTTTTCAGTGTGAAAAGTGCTTGGGATCTATTAAGGTAAAGAGAAGTAATAAGTGATGACCTGAAGATGCTTTGGTGTAAAGATCTCCCTTTCAAATTCTCCTTCATAGCTTGGAGAATTTAGAAAGAGAAAGTACCTGTTTCTCAGTTGATGCATTCTTGGAATTCTGATATTTCTCAATTTTGCAGATATTGTGACCATGAGGAAGTTAAATCAATTGACACTTATTTTTGAAGGGTAATACAACTCAAACAGTGTGGAGGTACTTTTTAGGGGCAGCAGGATTCACCCCTTTAATGAATCTGAAATAGACAATTAGAAAATGGTGGAGTAGTGCTGAGAATAGCAGAATGAAAGGGGTGTTCCAAATAGTTCCTATTCTTATTTTATGGTTCTTGTGGAAGAAAAAGAACACAATTCTTCATGAGGGAAGCTACACCACTGGGAAAATAATTTGGGAAGTGACTGACAACATTAAGAAATTCATGAGGAGTAGATTTAAGGTCACTTGTGACAACAAAAATTGGCCTCAAATTGTTGGTGTTCTGGAAAGATACAGACCAGGCTATACTTTCAAAATAGTTAGATGGTCTCCCCCTCTGGTGAACTGGGTAAAGTGCAACACAGATGGGGCTTCTAGGGGCAATCCTTGACCTAGATCTGCTGCCTTTTGTATTAGAGACTCAAGGAGAAATTTTGTGATGGCTAAGGGTGTTCAGATTCAAGATACTACCAACCTAGTGGCTGAGGCAAGGCCAATCAGAGAAGGGCTAGTATATTGCAGGGACCATTTTATGAACAATGTGATATTGGAATCAGATTCACTGGCTCTAATCCAGATGCTTAAAAGAGAGTGGAAAATCCCTTGGAGTTTAACAGTTGAATTGAGAGGCATAATGGACATTATGGATTCTATATCAGTGAGAGTACAACACTCCTTAAGGGAGGGAAATACTCTCGCCGATTTTTTTGCTAACCTTGTGTTTTCTTTTGCAGGTAATTATATTATAGATCAATTCTAAGACGTACCTAGAAAAGGGAAAAAGATACTAATACTAGACAAACAAGGACTTGCAAATATTAGGAGAACACATGAAGATGATTCATGATTTTACACAGACTGATGTCACAACAAAGGGGTTAGTCACATCGACATTCACAACAACTATGAGGATGCAACACTTAAAAAGGATACGAACAGAGAAGGCAACCATCAATAATCAGCAAAGGAATTTTGACAAGCAGATGTACGGCTAAAGTTCAGTAATAATGGTAATGTAATATGAAAAATACTATGTTTCACAGACTGAAGAAATTTCAATAGATTTGAGTATCTGCACCTGTGAGAATCTTAGGTGTATCTTCGATAACAAATCAAGTCTGTGGCAGCTACGCTTTCGTATACATAACCTTATTTCTGGATCTTTGTACTCCTACAACACTGCAAATGACACGAATCAGCTTCTTAGGCGCACACACCCCTTTATAACAAGCTTAGATGGTGGTATTAACTTGAATTGAGGTTCAACCCATCGATCTAGTGGTAAAGATGGTAAGTATGCCTAGGAGAAGATTATAAAGAGACTAAGGGACTTAGCTGGATCGTGAGAAAGCTCCAACATATTTGCAACAAGAGAAGGGAAGCTGCTGACAATCTGACAGAGTTTGGAAGCTCTTTTCATCATCCATGGTGGTGGGAACACACAGACTATCCCTCTCACCTACCTTTCTCAGCTATCGTATTGGTTATTGTTTCTAAAAACCCATTGTTTTTAGTTACTTTCCTATTTCATTTGGGCCTAGTCACTTTTGGACCAGGCCTTGTAACAAAAATATGCTATTTGCTCCTTTTTATTTTAATATATGGGTTAGCTGCCCGACTGTAATTTTTTTTTAAAAAAGAAAATGCCTAATATAAGAGGGTTAATTAATATAAATTTAATTTCTTGATAATAACTTGAATTGCCACTTATAACCACCAAGAAATTAAATAATTATTTTGCATAGTAATTAAATAGCTAAAAGGTCATTGACTTGTGAAACTGGAGATGACTCCTTGAAGTTTTAACATAAATGATACATTTTAAAAGCAAATTAACATCTTAGAGCAATCACCATACAATGGATAAGTTGACTCACAATCAACTCTTTACCTGATAAAATAATTTTTAATTTAATAAGCACATTTTTAACCCCTTTATAATTCTTTTAGAGTCAATCTTAGAGCTTACATGTCTCAACTAGAATATCTACCTTTTATACATAATTTATTATGTGAGCTTCTTCCGCGATCTTAACAAGTCTAGATTAAGCACCTAGCTTATTTAAGGTGTTTGGGTCACTCTTTCCTTTTATTCCTAACTAAATGAAAACTATTTTTTTTTAAATATCCTAAAAATTACCAAAGATTACTACAACATATGATTCAAAGAACTCCCTCAGAAAAGAACTGAAAATAAAAACAAAGGATTGAATCAATAACACTACCTGCTAATACGATACACTATAAATTTTTAAATATTTAATATGAACATAAAAGCATCCTAGGTGTCATCCCTCCACATATTTAGAGATTTGCATTGTCCTCGGTACTACAATATATAAATAAGGGTAAGAGGAATTCCTTGAATAGCCAAGGGCTTAAGCAATAACACTTTTTGATTTTTGATACTACTCAGACTTTATCCCATTTCACGATTCTCTGTGTGGTACGCCACACTTAGTTCCAACTATGTTGCTCTATTTTGCATCATGCCTATGGATTTCCTTTATGCTCATGTTTCTATAAAAAATAAAAATAACAATTGAAGTAATAATAAAAATGAATTAAAGTATTAATAATTAATTTTCCTCCTAATAAGCACTTGATTTAACATCACGGTACGACGCAATTGATTTTCTTAGTTGCATCATAGGGATGATCTGGGTCGTAGATATCTCCACAACAATCACATCTCCTTAATTTTTCCTTGCCTCTTTGAACTACTTCCATTAACTTTCTAAATTTTAAGCTTTACTCAGGACCAAGGTAAGCCATAGCATTCAAAATATACTCATGTGACACCATCCAAATGTTCCCATGGATTCCGCATGTTTGAAATTCTCAACCATCCTTATAATGATGCTACAAATTTAGTTTATCCACAAGAGGTGCCTTGGAACACTTCATATGCTGGAACTTTAGTAGTCACTCAGCTAACACATTTTGATTGCGGTAGAATAGCAGTTAGTATATGCATCTCACACAAGGTCATCGATGCATATAGTGTAATCAAATTCATCACTTATTGGGCTTCCTTAACACACTATTTATGTCTTGCAAAACCGTCTACTCTATTTGATGAAACTTCCTTTTTCCCACCAATTATTGATCCTTCCACTTTACCGAACTTCGAGCCTGAAAAATAAGAAAATTATGTGACAAGATTGTACCATTTTCCCTCCTCTGGATTATACAGGCTCAAAGTCATAGCAGCTGCAGAATCAGGAGTGAAGAATCCAACTCGGGTTGAAGTTGCCACAACACTTGTTCACAAATGTGCTATGGGTGCTTCAGCCAAGATAGAGAATTCAGGTTTATTCAAACCGTCTTTACTGTGCCATATCATGGGTCTTAGCCCACCGTTGCCTTTGAGCAACATCGGAAATGCTTGTAGCTTCTTTGTCTCGTCTGCATCTACAGAGGATGAGATATAATTTCCCAATTTGGTAGCTGAACTAAGAAAAGCTAAGCATCAACATTGCAATAAATTAAAAAATGTGCCTCAGAGTGAGCTATTCTCACAAATACTTGAAATAATCAAAGGGGGTGCAGAGTTCTTGGAACAAGTAAACAAATCTGATGTGTATAAGTGTAGAAGTTTGTGCCATTTTGGACTATATGATACATATTTTGACTGGGGGAAGTATCACGACTTAACTACCGGGTCGTGCGAGCACCTATTCTAAGCACCTAGATAGGAGAATCTTTACCACTCAATCCAACAGGTAACGTAGAAATTGAAAAGTAAAACATAAGAGATAACCTTTTTCATACTGGAAAAACACTTACAATGTTAAGAATAGTGAAAACCCTTTACAACCTAAATACAACCTTCCCTAGGAACTAGTCTAAACAGGTACAAGATCTCTAAAGGAGAAATACAAGTATGAAAAGAAGACACATCTCCCACCATGGAAACAAAGAGTAGAAGTTGCTGGAGATCACCATCATCCTATAACTATGAAACATCACTGATCCTGCAACTAGACTACACCCAAAAAGGTATAGCAAGAGTTGTATTAGTATAAACAACATGTACTGGTAGGCATCATCGGTCGACCTGAATTCACCACATACCTTCATATAAGAAATCCAGAGAAAATATGCAATAAGTTACAAGAATACAGTCTTTCATCATCCACATTTACCTCCCCTATGATAATAACACTAAGAACTTATGTGTCCTATCTCAAGTCTTTCTACCTTGCTCTGCTGCCAAATCCACCAATTGGAGACTCTCTACCCTCCCTCCTTGGTCAAAACGTAACACTAGATCTTCCCAAACCACACTTAGAACTAGGACTTCTCAAGTCACACTTAACACTAGTACTTCCCAAGTCACACTATCTCACCAATCTGGCAACTAAGTCCAGACTCAGACTAACATCCCTTGTTTAGATTAACCACTCTGACTCTATAACCAGAAGTATTCCCAACTACAAAATAAATAGACCATATATATATATATATATAGATATTACCATTTACAAGTACCTGGACCGCCCAAGGATCCCTAGAAAAACACCTACAGTGTTCAACATGCAATCCTGGTCTATGCAAGTACCAACCCCAATATTAAATAGAAATACTCCCGGCAACTCATGGACCAATATGAAACAATCATAATTTAAGAAATAACCCGGCCCACTCATGGAACCAACACAGAACACAACCAATAAGTATAAACAAACCTATACCAGGCGTGGTACCTGAGCCAGCTATACAGAACCTGTACCAAGCATGGTACCCAAGCCAACCGTATAGAACCTGTATCAGGCATGGTACCCAAGCCAACCGATATAAGTATCCCATACCAGGCATGGTACCTGAGCCAATCAATATGTATCCCATATCAGGCATGGTACTCGAGCCAACCAAATACACACACACCCCAACAATCAATAATTAATGAATAAAATCACACTTGTAAATCAACAAGCAACCAATAAGTTCATTTCACATGATTGACACCCGGGCATTTAGACATTCATAATTTCATTCCCTCAAGCATGCAATGCACATACAATACTAAGCGGAAGTTACATGAACACATAATGCAATTGGAAAAACAACAACCATTACCTACCCAACAACCGGGTTCATAACCCCAACATTGATATCCTGTCCGAAGACTAATCCCTGGTTTACCTGCTAGACACATATATATATGCTACATCAAATCTTCGACCCTTATTTAAGACAAACACAGTTCAGGAAAAACATCCCCTATTATTGAGGCTCCCACCCTCCCTGTTTATCCTATTCCTTTTAATTAAAAAATTCTCGAAAGTTCACTATAACTCAACCACTTAATTGTTCATAATATTTATAACTCAACCACTTAATTGTTCACAATATTTTTGGTTCCCCGAACATACCCAAAAATCTAGTTCCCTAGAATTAGAATCACGCACAATGATACATAAGAATTGGATCGAAATCCCATAACATTACCATTTCCTCATCGATCATACAACCCAAACACTATATTATTCCTCTAGACATTGTGCCCAAAGGCATAGGCATGAACTCTCCCATCATTCTACAACAATAATATGCAAGAAAATATGGGTCTATAGCTACTCAGTTAAACCTAGCCTACCTTGGCGCCAAGCATCAGCTGCAGAGGTTTGAACATTGAAATCTAGTTTCATGAAGGTAATTCCTGATGGAGAATAGACCTGGAATCCATGGTTTTGCCCCTCCTTAGCTGAAATCTCCCCTCCTCATGGATCCAAAGCTTTGGAGCAGCCTAGGAGAGTTTTTGGAGCAACCCTCATCTATTTTCCAACTGAGGGGGAGAAGTCTAAAAATAATATTCATATTTACAGCTACTGCCTATGTTATACCACTATAGAGGCCAGCTGAACACTATAGCGGTGGTGCTATAATGGTAAAATTCTCACTATAGCAGGGTTACGTCAGCTCGAAAAAATTTAAAAAATCTAAATTTCCATCATGTCAACCCCGCTTAGTTTAAATCTTATTTTAATCGCTCCTGAAATCTGTGCTATGGTGATTTTAGAATAATGATGGGACCTGTTGTTACAATATATACCAATTTACCCATCATTCATCCCCGAAAAATCCCATACCCAAGAGGAATGAAGAAACTAATCTAGAAATCCCATAGTCCCACCTGGACCGCATAATTATGATCCTACGCAAAACATCACAACTTTCCCCTTTTTAGTCATACTTGACTTAATTGGAAATAATCTAATCCTGCTCTGTTAAGGAATCCCTTCCTTCAAGCTACATGAAATAGTTAGGGTAACCTTCCTCGAGTGCCCGAGAAATTTGGGGCCTCGTAGAACATCGAAGCAAAAGAAATTCAAAAGACTTGGAAGGAAACCTTTCCACTCCCAAAACTGACCTGCCATTTTGCTATAGAAGAAATTATACCACCATAACGATACCGCTATAGTGAGAGGTCGACCGCTATAGCGGTTGGCAACAGTTAACAGGGGTGAGAAATGGGTTTCACGCCCATTCTCCCATATTTTCATCCAAATACACTCCTCTCGGTCGCTCTACTCCCAACATTGGAAAATCTAGGTAACTTTCATACCCACTTAATTCCTTACTTCCTTGCATGATTATCAATAGCTTTAAGGTATAAAAATGGTGGATTAGAGTAGATATTGTAGTTGGTTCTTGAATTTAGAAATAGGTTGGATTTTTGTCGGATTTTCGAAGCATGGGTGCTTCCCTTATGTTTACAATGCCTCCACAGCATTCTGGACGTAAGGATTATGTGATTTTGACCTAAAATAGGCTCAAAATGGTGGGGTAGATGAAGGGTTATTTTTGAAGAAAAGTGGTGATTTGGGCAAATTTTAGGGGTTATAATGCCCAAATTTTTGCATAAAAAGGTGATAGGGAACTTTAGGAACACTGATCTGGACTTGGAATGTCAAAAACAAAGATTTGGGTCAAGGGGCGCAACTGTTGCACTCTTTGAAGCTCTGGGATGATGAAGACCGTTATAGAGGAACTCAATCACTACAGCAATCCCTCTATAGCAGAGAAATTCTTGCTATAGTGGTCTCACTATAGCGGAAGACCATCCGCTATAGCGGGAGGCCGCAGACAGTAGCCTCTCAGGCATAGCCAGAAAATTTTGGTCCTTCTTTGCATATTAACTCCTTGAACCTCTACAAGTTCTAACCCCACCCTTGCCATATTGCAGGTTTGACTACTCAATGGCTACTAACCAAGAACACATTCCTCCCTACGAGAGGTTCCCCAATGATGCTAGTCAGAAGAGGTTTCGAGATTACCAGTGGATAGGTATATGATATGAAAGGGCCTTAAACATGAGGGGTATGGAAGAGAAGGAAAACACCTTATATTTCAGGCTTCAGGAGTTTGGATGGGGTCCATTGGTGTTGGATCCCCCTTCCGGGCGCTCAAGCTCAGTGAAGGAGTTCTATTCCATCTTCCTAACTATATGTTGGGATGACCAAACCCTACTATCCACCTCCGAGGAGTGGATTTCCCCCTGGATGCTCGGACCGTCAATAAGGTCTTAGAAGTGCCTCATGTTTCAAATAAGGAGTACAAATCCTAGATTCAAATATAGGACATGACATGGCTGATGGATATTGTGGTGGAGAAGGAGTTCAGGGATCAGTTCTACTGGCCTAGTGCTGAGGGCATCACGAGTACTTATTTCTCAACCGATGCTAGGAGGTGGCTGAACTTGGTGCCCCGGAGGATCCATCTGTTGGGTAATACTACCGATGTGACTTATCCTCGAGCCTTGATGGTGGCTTGTGCTATGCGGGTTATCCAGTCGAATGTGGGGGCTCAGATTGTATCTGAGTGGAAGGACTTCTATTGAGGTCCCAAGAAGGGCCCCTTTATTCTGGTTCTAGTGTCTGAGTTATGCAGGCGGTTTGTGGTGCCCGAGGATGATACTGACAAGGAGGTGGATATGGATGCCTCATTCAACCCTTTCCGAGTGAAGGTGATTACCTCTTCGGAGAAAAAGAAGAGGAAGGTGAATGAAGTGGCGAGCAGCCAGGCTAACGAGGGTGCTGATGACGATAGTGATGATCCTACCCCTCTTTCCCAGTCCCAGCCCCCAATTACTGGCAGTCAGCTTGAGGAGGACTTAGTTGTGGTCAGGCGGTTCATAGAGGGTACTACTACTGTAGGTACGACCCTGCCCCCCTCTGCTCAGGACATTGCAGCACTCCACAGGGAGTTGGATAAGGAGAAGAAGAAGAGGCGCTCCCTAGACTATATGCTTTCTCGGATATGAAAGACCATTAAAGTCATGTTCACTTGCTCCGTCTACGATCAGGAGATTCCCCAGCTAGAGCCGGAGGACCTGCAGGAGTTCCCCTTTATTGAGTGATACCGAGGACCTCACCCCTACATCCCCTGATGGTTATGAGGCATCCGTCTAGGACCTCACCCTTTTTTATTATATTAGAAATACCGTTCTTGGGTTTTGCCCCCATTTGGGCCATGTACTAGACGATGTTCCCTTTTTTTTCTCCTTTTATTTTAAGCACGTAGATGCTAGTTTTAAATAGTATTGACTTGTATGCATGCTATATTCTCTCTATCAGTGATTTCCTTGTTTTACATTGCATCTTGCAAATTAGTTATTGTTTTTAGACACCCCAGAAATGAAAAGCAAAACAGGAAAAAACAGGGAAAGGATTCAGTCCCGTCCTCCTCACTATAGAGATGGACATGCCGCTAAAGTGGTACTGCCATAGCAAAAAAATTCTTGCTATAGTGGGATCGCCATAGCGGTACAGTTCCGCTATGGCATCCCCAACGGCAACAACCTAGAAATTTAAAATTTGTGCAAGGTTCACCCATTTTCCATTCCCGGTTATCAACGTTAACCCCTGACATCACGCCATGGCCTTAAACATAACCTCAAAGCCACCCCCAACACTGCATAATTCTAATTTTAGCATCACATTATTACAAAATCAATTACGAAATACATGAGAAAACTGTTCACAACAACACATTCCCGCTATCATACAAGAATAACCCCTTTTTCCCATGGTTCCCAACCAACTCGACTGTCCTGAAACCAGAGTTTTCCCACATTCACCAATCCTGTTTCCTTACCATCTTCACCAATGATAAGCCTACACCTAAACGTAATACCACTTCTTCTATTAAGTCACACAACACTTTATCACTAACACAAGACCACACAACATCAAGTTATGACTCTTCCCAGACCAAAGTTTTCACCATAAAGTAAGCAATTACATACCACACAATTACAGGCATACAAGTAATGCTATGCACAAAATTCCATGTTTTAAGCTATAACACAATCAAGTCACCTATAACACCCTTTATTTGCCTCGTAGATGACTATTAGCCGATCATCCATGTCTTACCACAGCCTTTAAGGCCAGATACCAATTGGAACCTTCCCGGTTCTAACTTCTCTTGCTTGTGTCATCACAGCCGGAGGCAAGAGACACTTCTAACCTTGTTGAGATACCAATTGAAATCAAGAGATACCAATTGGACTCAACCCATACAAGTAAGCACAGACCACACAAAAGGAGTGAAAGAGGAGAGACAATTCCTAGAATGCTTCATAGCTTCCCAAAGATTAGATGTTGACGTCAACACACCAATCCCCAGGACTCTATTTGACATCTTTTGTACTGGGAGACCGGTAACCTAGGCTCTGATACCATTTTCACTACACAACTACCGAGCTGTATGGGTACCTAGTCTAAGCACCTAGATAGAAGAATCCTTACCACCCGATCCAATAGGTAACACAGAAAATTAAAAGTAAAACATACGAGATAGCCTTTTTCATATAGGAAAAACACTTACAATATTAAGAACTGTGAAAACCCTTTACAACCTGAATACAACCTTCCCTAGGAACTAGTCTAAATAGGTACAAGAGCTCCAAAGGAGAAATACAAGTACAAAAAGAAGACACAACTCCCACCATGAAAACAAAGAGTATAAACTGCTAGAGATCACCATTGTCCTGTATCTATGAAACATCACTAATCCTGCAACCAAACTATATCCAAAAAGGTATAGCAAGAGTAGTATCAGTCAAAACAACACGTACTTGTAGGCATTATGATCGACCCGAATCCACCGCATACCATCATATAAGAAATCCAGAGAAAATATGTAATAAGTTACAAGAATCCAGTCTTTCATTATCCACCTTTACCTCCGCTATGATAATAATACTAAGAACTTATGCGTCCTGTACCAAGCCTTCCTACCCTACTCCACTGCCAATTTCACTAATTGGAGACTCTCCACCCTTCCTCCTTGGTCAAAACGTAACACTAGGTCTTCCCAAGCCACACTTAACACTAGGCTCTACCTAATAAAGCAATTTTAAATTTAATAAGCACATTTTTGATCCCTTGATAATTCGTTAAGAGTCAATCTTAGAGCTTACATGTTTCTACTAGAATATCTACCTTTTATACATATTTTTTTTATGTGAGCTTCTTATGCGATCTTATTAAGTCTAGATTAAGCACCTAGCTTATTTTAGGTGTTTGCGTCACTCTTCTCTTTTATTCCTAAATAAAAAAATAAATGAAAACTTTTTTTTTAAAATATCCTAAAATATTAAAGATTACTACGACATATGATTTAAAGGACTCCGTCAGAAAAGAACTGAAAATAAAATTGAAGGGTTGAATCAATAACACTAATTGCTAATGTGATACACTACAAATTTTTAAATATTTAATGTGAACATAAAAGCATCCTAGGTGTCATCCCTCCACACATTTAGAGATTTGCACTGTCCTCGGTACTACAATATATAAATAAGGGTAAGAGAAATTCCTTGGATGGCCAAAGGCCGAAGCAATAGCACTTCTTGATTTTTGATACTACTCAGACTTTATCCCATTTCATGATTCTCTATGTGGCACACCACACTTAGTTCTAACTATGTTGCTCTGTTTTGCATCATGTCCATGGTTTTCCTTTATGCTCATGTTTCTATAAAAAATAAAAATAACAACTGAAGTAATAATAAAAATGAATTAAAGTAGTAATAATTAATTTGCCTCCTAATAAGAACTTGATTTAACATCACGGCATGATGGAATTGGTTTTCTTAGTTGCATCATAGGGATGATCTGGATCATAGATATCTCCACAACAACCACATCTCCTTAATTTGTCCTTGCCTCTTTGAACTCCTTCTATTAACTTTCTAAATTTTGAGTTTCACTCAGGACCAAGGCAAGCCATAACATTCAAAATACACTCATGTGACACCATCCAAATGTTCCCCTACTACTGCATTAACAATCGCATGGTTCACCAAATTAAATGCACGATAGAAAGCATCAAATACAATACTCTCACGCAACCCATGATCTGGATAGATTAATAAAATTTTGAGTTTGTCCCATGGATATAGTAGGATTTGGTCTTCCAATTGCCTAAAATAGAGTATGATATTCACGACCTTTGTTTTTCCTACCACCAAGCTCCATTCTCTTATGAATGTATATACTAGTCTAGGCCAAGCATCCATCTCCTTTGGTGGTGTGGTCTGGTACTATGTTCTTTATTCCCCTCTGAGAGAATGTATGAACATTCGTAGCTTCAAGTTTTCTTCAGTGAGCACTGTGTTCCTATGTAGCCCACATACTTCCATGAAATTTTTCATGTGCTGAATTTGGTCACTTTTCCATGGGTTTTAGAACAACATTTTTTCCTGAAGATCCCTCTCAATATCATCTTGTGTGGACATCTTTATATTGAGATTTATTCCTCCCACTATGACTAGTGGAACTTCTTCATATAGCTCTATCAATTTTGAAACTTAGTGAACATTAAACACCTCAAATTTGTCTCATTCTTGTAACTTTTACTTGCTAGAAGGCATATCTATTACTGTCTTTTCTGTAGTTAAGAATGCACGCCAAAATACATAAAACTTCTAGATCCGACTCAAAATCAAGGATGATGAAATTCATCAGAAACATCAAAGCTTCAATCTGCACCAGTATATCTTCAATTATGCCCTCAGATCTAGTCAAAGACTTATAAGTTAATTGCAACATGATCATAGTGGGTTGGGGATTGCTCAGTCCCATCTTTCTGAATAGTGACAAGGGCATCAAGTTTATTCTTACTCCCAAGCCATAGTGTCGTAGCCTTCACTTGTTGTCCAACACAGGTCTCAATGTTGAAGATTTTTATGTCCTTCCTTATGCTGAGAGATAATTTTGAATCCCGGATGAATATTTTCGGTGAGTGCTATAGTAGCATTTTTAAGAAGTTTCCTTTTTTTGGTTACTATGTCTCTTAAGTACCTTATATATTCAGGAATGCTCTGCAATATCTTAAAAAGGGGCAAGTAAGTAGTTACATGCTTCAGGTGCTCAAAGAACTTAGTACATTCTATCTCCTCTCTATACTGAATATGCTTCTGTGGAATGGTAGAGGTAAGCTTTCAAATCTGAATTTCTTTGGAGCCTCACTTCTTTGCCATATTTATCATTTCTGTTACCTTTTCTGATGTAGTTTCCTCCAACTCTTTACTGGTACTTGCAATAATTGCATTAACCTATTTTGAGTTGGGATCCATATCACCAGGAAGACCTCCAAGGGGTATCACATTTTGAGCTTTAGCTAGTTGGCCCATTTATCTCTCAAGACTTTGGATTACCAAGTCAATATTTTTATACGAGATTTATGCTTTTGTAGACCTTCTTTCAGTTTCTTCAACACTTCATTTATCTCATCAAGCTGGCCCTTCAATGTATTATTCTAATTTTAGTGATAACCTTGCTGCTCATCTTTTATCATGTACCAATTTTGATTTTGATTTTTACCCCATGGGAAGTTATAGTGGTTTCTTCAATTTATGTTATAAGTATTCTCAAAGTTTTGATTTGTTGTTCCTCTGCATGTATATTCCACAAATGTATGGAGTCTGGATTGGCTCTACACACATCAAACATATGATCACCTCTACAAATATCACAAAACAAAGCATCTTGGTGCACTTGCTAAGTTTGGTTTATACTTGCACTTGCCCCATAAGTATATTATTCATCTTTGTGAAGTTGTTGTTCATAGCAACGAGCTACGCAGAATTGTTATCCCATCAACTTCGAGCATACCTGCAATCTATTTTGTAGAACTTTTACTGGACTCACCAGTCCACTCTGGATTGCTAGCTGCTAACCTATTCAACAAAAAAACTAACTCATCATAAGTTTTCTCTAATGTTTGTCCACCTGCAACAGAATCAAGAAATAGTTAAGAATGAACATCTAAACTCTCAATGAAAGTGTGTGCTAAAACTTTATGCATTCATATGTTATAAGGACAACTCAACAACAATATTTTAAATCGTTCTCAAGCTTGGGATAAGATTTATCCTTCTTGTTTGTCTGAACCCTAAAATATCACTTCTTAGTTTGGTAGTCTTCTCAGATGAAAAAAACCTTGCAATAAATTTCTGGGCTAAGTCAACTCATGAAGTGATCGAATTCGGAAGCTCCACTTTTAGCTTCCCCTAATAACAAATAAGAAAAAGGTAAGACTCACATAGTCCGATGAGACTCTCTTTCTGATGTAGGTATCAGCAATGTCCAAGAAGTTCTGGAGATCACTTGTGGATCCTCATGTGGTAAACTTTTAAACTTCCCGCTTGAGTGCACATATTTTGTTTCAGCTCCAATCTTCCAATAATTGTTAGTTTGACAATACTAAAAGTTACAGTACCGTTGAGTGGGACTTCCACTTTGTAAACTATAACTGGAGCTAGTGGCGGGTTTTTCGCCATTTAGTCTGCTATGACTGTGAGCAACTAGTTGTGTTGGCCTTGTAACAAAGCTTGCTCCCTCAACCTTTTGTGTAGGAATCTTTTAGGTTATGGTTGGAACATTGTTAGATTCTCTATAGTTTAGGAAAGATCTGCTTCGTTGTCAGATCTTTGCATAAATATGTAACTTGCAATAATAGCCTAAGATCAAATTGTTAACACTTAAGAAAATAAAAATAATAGTAAATCTTAACTTGTCAATACTCTAAGTCCCTGATAATTGCTTCTTAAATTTGTTATGGTGTCACACACACACACCCTTCACGAAAGCGTATCTGATCACAAGTAATAAAGAGATTGTAAAACAATCAGGGTTGTCGAACCCACAGGGACTTATGCTAACAAGTAAGGAAATTAATGGAACCAGGATTTAGAGTGTTAACTATGTAGGAATAAGAAGCTACGATAGAATATATGTGCTTTGGTGCCCCCCTAATTATATTCTTCACTATTACACCTCCCTTTAGACACTTCCAATAGCTTGGATTAAACCTGATCTTGGGCGTATTATATGTCCAATTTCTAAGTATTGTCCATACTTGTGTCTATTTTGTGAGCTACATTGCATATATATTCATCTAAATAAGCTTAACTTGTGTTCATAAACTGATGAATATGATTAGTGTTTCAGGTTGAGATATTTGCAAAGATCGAGCTTGGTTTGGCATAAATAACGAGCTTGTGGATGGGTGAATGTGTTAGTAATAATGATGGGCAGCAATACAAGCTTAAAGAGGTGTTTAAAGGCAACTACGAACCATGGAACATAAGAAAGGTGGAGAGATTTCATTAGAGTAGAAAATTGGAAGCTAAAACATGCCCCCGTGCCACGGAAGCTATGCTCCATTTTATTGGCGTGGCACGAAGATGGTCACGAACTGGATGGCAAATTCTAGTGAGCCTTCAAGATAGGGCCATGTCACGATAGTGAGCCTCCATAATAAGGCCGTGTCACGGAGCTGGGTTTTACAGGCACAAATTGTCCTACACTATAAATAGGGCACTGAGATTCAATTGTAACCATTCTAGGATAACTTGGGATTGAAAAACACACGAGGGAGGCTGCCATTAGGATTTTTATTCTTCTCTTTTTCATTACTCAATTCTTGTATGAATTACATTAATTTTGTAATTACGAATTAGATTATGAGTGGCTAAACACTCTCTTTCTAGGGTTTAGGGTACAATATGATTGTTTGATTATGCTTTTATAGTTGGTTTATATGTTTATCATGTCAAGTGATTGTTCTTGTTCTTGGTTTACTATTCTAAAGTGTCATGAACTTTAAGATAAATCTAAGTCTCAAAACAAATTGACCACATGAGTGGAGGGATGGAATAAAGAACGTAGTGAGTGTGAATCATGTCTTCAATTTATTAGATATCAATTGTAAAGGATGATTTGCGATTAGGATAGATATATACCTAAGCGCCTCACTTGGTTAGTAAAATGGGACGATAGTTTAATGCATCCAAATTAAAGACTCACATCCCCACTCAACAATGTAGTTATGAGATTAATTTGGGTAGATGACTTAGAGGATGACCATTTCCAAGTTGTAATATCAACCCCGTAGATCAACAATCATGATAAACATCAACACCAGCTAGAAATCATAGTTATGCATGAAGGTGAAGTAAATGCCTCAACCTAGATCTCTCCATATATTATTTACAATTCGAATTTCATATCATTGTTATTTCTAGTATTTAGTTTACAAAAGAAAAATTCAAACTCTTCTTGGTTACGAATCGCACTTGTTTAACTTCAATAGTAATAATAAAGTTGGATCGTCTGCTAAACACCAATTCCCTATGGAATCAATATTAGGCTTGCAAGAGCCACTTTATTACTTGCATGATCACGTAGGACTTGAAAATTAGCAACCTTCTAATTTTTGGTTTTACTATTTTGGTTGATAAGTTCTAACAACTTGGTCTTAGCTACTAAATTTGCAAGTAAAAGTTTTAATCTTGAGCAAGCTGGCAAGGGAGAGGGAATTGGTTGAACCACATTCCGAACCTGAGCGATGCTTGCACCAATTGAGGAGAGAAGTAACACTTCCCTATCCAATCCCACAAGTTCAATAAGGCAAAACCATTCCTGCAGCAATGGGTGATGAACAACCATCCCGCAGGACAATACGCGAAGTGGCAATCCCACTCGCAACTAATGTGACCTACTGTATTCAAAATCCAGATGCAGGAGGCAGATTTGAGCTGAAATAGAACATGGTGCAATTATTGCACACAAGCGGATAGTTTACTGGCTTGTCACATGAGGATCCACAGGTACATCTTCAGAATTTTTTGGAGATAAGTGATACATTCATACCAGCAGGAGTCTCCATAGACTAAGTGAGGCTCACACTTTTCCCATTCTCACTTTTGGTTAAAGCAAAGAAATGGTTGAAGGTAGAACCTTCAAACTCAATCAAAACTTGGGACGACTTAGCAAAGAAGTTCCTCATTCAATTCTTTCCATCAGGCAAAATTGTAAAGTTGAGGAGCAAAATTTTAAGTTTCAAGAAGAAGCCAGACAAAAATCTCTATCATGCATGAGAGAGATTCAAGTCTCCTCTCAGAGATTGTCCATATCACCAGCAGACTAATGAGGTATTAGCTCACACTTTTGTTGAAAGTCTTGATCTTGACCATAACATAAAAATTTTGCTAGATTCAACAACAGATGGTCAGGCTTTGGAAAAACCTATGATGAGTTGTATACTCTCCTCAACCGTATTGTACAAGGTAATACAGAGTGGCATGGTGATATATCTATAAATATGGTGAATAAGCCTGCATGTATGATCGAGGAAGATAGTGTCACAGCATTAGCGGCACAGTTAGCCAGTTTTTAGAATCATATGATGTCTCAGTTCAACAAGTTGACTGTGGCTTAACCTTAGGCTCAGGTAAATACAGTTCAGCAAGTTCAGACTTAGTGTGAAACATGTGGTAATAGTGGTCACTCTACATGCTTGTGTAGAGAGAATTTGGATTCTATAAATTTTGTGGGCAATGCACAGAAAAGTAAGCAACACTATGGTAATGCCTACAATCGCAACTGGCAAAGTCAGCCTAACTACTTTTGAGGTAGTAATCAAGCTCAACTGCAAAAGTTTCAACAATAGAAAGCTATTAAGAACAACACTCAGGCCAGCAATATAGAAGAGATTTGAAAAAGATTTTGGCAAATCAAGAACAAATGGCTGCAAAGATAAAAAATTAGCAATTGGCTCAAAAGAATTAGAGATACAAATGGGTCAGTTAGCTCAGGCACAAAATACAAGACATCAAGAGGATTTGCCTAGTGATACAGAAGCTCTAAAGAAAGTTATGGCAATTACATTAAGGAGTGGTAGAGATTTAGGTGATGTACCTCCAAAGAAAAATCATGAGGTACAAGCAGAATTAGTCACAACTGAGCAGACATAAAACCAAGTTGAGTCGAAAGAAGTTGACACAGAGGGAAAGTCTGAGTACCCTAATGGAAAGCCGATTGAGCAACCTCAAAGCATATCACCACCACCTTTCCCTCAAAAGCTTAAGAAAGCAAAAGAAGATGCTTGTTTTAAGAAGTTCTTTGACACATTCAAAGAACTTCACATTAACCTTCCTCTTATAGATGTTTTGTAGGGAATGCCAAAGTATGCTAAGTACTTGAAGGATGTGGTTACAAATAAAAGGAGGCTTGGTGATATTGATACTGTAGCACATACTGAAGAGTGCAGTTCTGTGGTCATGAGCCAGATGCCCCAAAAGCTCAAGGACCTTAGGAGTTTCACCCTCCCCATACAAATTGGTGAAAGTGATGTTGTCCATGCTTTGAGCTATTTGGGGGCAAGCATCAACTTGATTCCCCTCTCAATTTTTAATACTCTAGATTTGGGAAAACTAAGGCCCTCCTCAGTTGTGCTACAGATGGCGGACAGAACTAGAGTGGTCCCTGAAGGAATTATTGAGGATGTTCTCATTAAGGTTGGTAAGTTCATTATTCTTCTAACTTTATTTTCCTTGACTATGATGTAGACGATAGGGTAGTAATCATATTGGGACGTCCATTCTTGGCTACCGGTAGAGCATTGATAGAAGTGAAAGTGGGCACACTCAAGATGAGATTGAATGATGAAGAGGTAGTCTTCAACGCGTACATAGCACTCAACACACCCTCACAGTATAAAGATTTATGTATGATCACAGCTATGGAAGTGGATGAGTGTGGGGTTGAAAAGATAAAACCTCAAATTACCTCTTTGGAATCTCTCATGGAGTTTCCTGAGTTGACAAGTAAGCCTGAACCTGAAAAACTTGAATGGAATCCTATGAAGATAAGGGTAGTAAAGGCTACAAACCTTGATTGTAAGCACATGAGAGATCAGAATAAAAGGAGAAAATGGGTCTCGAGTAGGAGGAGAGGATGAGAGATTATGGATGAAAGTTGTGATGTAAGACATGCCGCAACAATAAATCAGGCGCTGCTTGGAAGGCAACCCAAGTTAAGGTAGCATTTTTATTCTTATTAGTTTTTCTTTAGTATCACCTTTGGTTTGATTTTTATTTTATATTGACAGGTTGAAGGGAAGTCTGAGTACCTGAGATCACAGCTAAGAAAAATGAAAAACACTAAGTGTGGGGTTCTCCATACCTCCTTGATGAACTTGACGCTACTAGCTAGGCCTAGAGGCCTCAGAGAGTATTTCTATCTTTACTTTTAATTTATACTTTAGGGACAAAGTATAATTTTAGGTGTGAGATGGAATCTTCCAATTTATTAAGGGTGAAGTGTGTTATAGGATTTTTATATTTATTTAATTACAAGTTTTTGATTAAATTAAAAAAAAATTACAAAAAGATTTTATCTTTGTTTGTTTTCAATTTTTGTGTTTGGTATATTTAGTAGAAGCACACTTCACCCATTCCTCGGTTTTTTTTGGTTCTTTTCTGAGGGGGAGCCCATTGAACCCAGTATCCTTTTTGATTTTTAGGAGTAAATTTAAAAAAATTGTCATTAGGAATAAATAGAGATGTTCTTGCTAGGTGCTACACATGATTGCTAGTTGCAAGTTGGTATTGAATCTTATGGCATGATTTGAAAAATTAAATGACTACTGTGAGAGACCTATGCTCTTTTATCTGACTCTTGTGTGATGTTGGCTTAAATTTAAATTCTTTCAATTGCTTGGTTGAGAGTCTATAGGTGCCCTTCTTGATTTAAACATGTGCTAAGTGTGAGTGAGATTTTTGTTATATTCTATATTGTATTTTGGTGTCTAGAACTTGCCCTGTGTGTTTACAAAGCAAAATAAAGAATGTTGAGTTTAGGAGATGATATAGGCATTTCTTTGATAGCCATGTTCTATACCCTCTTTATCTATCCTTTTTGCATGACCTTAGTTAGCCTCATTGAACTTTTAGCCTATTCTTTGGTAGCCTCATATATAGCTGATTCCATTTATTTCAATTGCCTGCAATTAGATCCAAAACTCCTAAGTTTTTTAGTTTAGAAATTAAGATGTTAAGGAGTGTAAAATTTGAAGAAGGAAAAAGTGAAGTTGAAGCCCCAAGAAAATAGTTTTTGGTGTGTTATAAAGGTTTAGGTTTGTTGGTAGGGAGTAATGTAATGAAAAGAAAAAGTGATCAAAAGAAGTGAATCATGTGTTGATAGTAAACATTCCCTACTAAAGATGTGTAAGCTAGCCTAAAGAGATGGGGCAAAACAAAAAAGAGTTAGAAAGGTAAGAGTGGTGTGAAATAGGTTGGTTGGAGATGAGTTTAACGTAGTGTGTAGTGTATTAAAATGCTTGGGAAGGTTAGTCACTATTACTGACCAGAATAGTTTCTACCCATCCATTAGCCTACATTTCACCCCTTTAAAGTCCTACTTGATCTTGAGCTTTGACATTCTGATATTAGTGGAGTACTACACTAAGGGCAAGCTTATGGTTCATCTTATGTGACATGTGGATTCGTTTTGAGAGTGAGTGAAATTTGATCCTTACACCCATTCTTGCAATAATTTGCATATGTGTGAGTAAACATGGATGACTCTCTTGTGGTAAGGGCGCATGTTTATTGATGCATAGGTGACTTATATGATCTCTTAGTTGAGTAAGGTGCATGAGTTTTCCAACTTAGTTGAGTCAATCTTGAGGCTAGAAAGTCTAGAAGTATTATTCATGTGTTTAAATTGCAATATGACATGCCTAAGGTAGAACTTAATATTCATGTAGTCGTTGTAGTTCTAGCTTGAGTGTCTTAGTTCAATAGTGAGGTTAGAGTCTCCCTTGATTGTGAGTCATGTAAAAAGTTATTCGATAACGAACAAGATTCTAAGTTTGGGGTGGTGATCTTGGGGGTATTTATATGTTCAATTGCTAAGTATTGTCCATACTTGTGTCTATTTTGTGAGCTACATTGCATATATATTCATCTAAATAAGCTTAACTTGGTTCATAAACTGATGGATATGATTAGTGTTTTAGGTTGAGATGTTTGCAAAGATCAATCTTGATTTGGCATAACTAACGAGCTTGTGGATGAGTGAATGCATTAGGATCAATAACGGGAGGCAAGACAAGCTTAAAGAGGTGTTTAAAGGCAACTACGAACCATGGAACACGAAGGAATGTGGAGAGATTTTATTAGAGTGGGAAATTGGAAACTAAAACATGCCTCTGTGCCACGAAAGTTATGCTCCATTTTATTGGCGTGGCACAGAGATGGTCACAAACAGGACGGAAAATTCCAGTGAGCCTCCGAGATAAGGTTGTGTTACGACAGTGAGCCTCTGTGATAAGGCCATGTCACAAAGCTTAGGCTCCGCGATAAGGCCATGTCACGGAGTTGGGTTTTTTGGGCACAAATTGTCTTACACTATAAATAGGACACTGAGCTTCAATTGAAACCATTGTAGGACGATTTTGGATTGAAAAACACACGAGGGAGGCTTCCATTAGGATTTTTATTCTTTTTTTTTTCATTACTCAATTCTTGTATGAATTACATTAATTTTGTAATTGTGAATTAGATTATGAGTGGTTAAACACCCTCTTTCTAAGTTGAGGATATAATATGATTGATTAATTATGGTTTTAGAGTTGGTTTGTACGTTTATCATGTCAAGTAATTGTTCTTGCGTTCTTATTATACTATTCTAAAGCGTCATGAACTTTAGGATAAATCTAAGTTTTGAAATGAATTAACCATAGGAGTGGAGGGACGGAATGAAGAACGTAGGGAGTGTGGATCATGTCTTTAATTATTATATATCAATTGTAAAGGATTATTTGCGGTTAGGATAACTATATACCTAAACGCCCCGCTTGATTAGTAAAACGGGATGATAATTTAATACATCCAAATTAAAGACTCACATCCCCGCTCAATGATATAGTTGTGAGATTAATTTGGGTAGATGACTTAGAGGATGACCATTCTCAAGTTGTAATATCAACTCCGTAGATCAACAATCACGATAAACATCAACACCGGCTAGAAATCATAGTTATGCATGAATGTAAAGTAAATGCCTCAACCTTAGATATCTCCATATATTGATTACAATCCAAATTTCATATCGTTTTTATTTCTAGTATTTAGTTTACAAAAGCAAAATTCAAACTCTTCTTGGTTACGAATCGCACTTTTAAAAAAAACTTAAGTGGGCTAAGTGCCCATCTTATTAGAAAAGAAGAAAGGAAGGAAATGCTAGGACCAATAGACTGAGCCCAGCTTAAAAATTCGGAAAAATATTAAAACAAAACAGAAATGGAAACTATCTAGAAAAAGAAGAAAAAAAAGGAAAGGGAAAGTGGAAAGGAATCGACTAGAAGCTCCCAGAAATAAGCTCTAGTCCTCAGCACTTCGTCTTCTCCGATTTGCTTCTTGCCATGTGATGACCTCCACCTGAATAGAAAGAGGGACTGAAAGAGATGTTCATCAACCTCCACAACTGAGTCCCAACCACTGCGGCTTGAGCTTGGATGGATTTTACAGGGGCATTCCAGGGTCTCACGAATGCCATGTAATCTGTTCCATTGAAGACTTCTTCTTCTTAAGAGCTATGGATATATTAAGTTGAGGTAAGATGTTGATTCCCTCCCTCGTCACTCATATTAATAACATGGATCTATGAATCACACTTATTTAACTTTAATAGTAATAATTAATTTGGATTATCTACTAAACACCAAGTCCCTTTGGGATCGATATTCGACTCGTAAAATCCACTTTATTACTTGCACGACCACGTACACTTACGTGTGTGTTAGGACACAACAACACCACAACTCCCTGAAAACTGTCCTTTTGATTTTTTTTATTGTCGGCCCTTTTTCATCAATATATTGATTCATCAAGATTGAGGAATCTACATCTGCCGAGGCATGCTTGTGGATGCCCGTAATATGTTCAACCCCATAACTGCGATCACCAACATACTTGTAGATGCTAAACATATTCGAAAGCTACATCCATTCACAATTATCAGATGCACATTTTACCTTGTAGAATTTTGCACAGCTCTTTACGAATTTTGCACAACTTATTAAGCACGTGACCTTAAATAGGAGAGTGTGGAAGTCGTGGATAAGGTAGAAGGTTAGTAGGTAGTTGAGCGTTGACTTAGTATTAACCTATTCTTGTAATCTTTAGTTTGGTGGTAGTCTAGAACACCGTATCTGTTGTAGTATTAACCTATTCTTGTAGTCTTTGGCTTTTGATATCTGTTATCATCTCTTATTTACTATGATTAGGTGGTGACACCTTGTTGTGTATGTTACGGTTCTACCATATTTTTCTATTAGTTATCATATTTTTCTTCACTGTCGTTTTTCTCTTCCCATATCTATTTTGATTTGCTTCACTTGAACCTTTGGTCTTTTGAAAATAACTTATGTACCTCCAAAACATAGAGGTATATTCTGCGTATATTCTACCCTTCTTAGACTCTACTTTATGAAACTTCATTTGGTATGTTATTATTAATTTTATTCATTACATATTCAAAACAAAATGGCTTCTTCGAAGCTTTCTTCAGTAATAACTTGAGCTTTCGCTTGTCGTTGTTTTTCCTTTATATAATTAGTTACATCTTTGAACTGTGGTTGGATTGTGATGCACTAGGCTGCCCAACACAATTATCACACTCTTCATCATCACTTGAAGGATTATCCATATCCATTTCATGATCACCAATATCGTCATTTTGTATTGAATCGTCATCAACTGTCGACTGTGATGGGGGAGGCTGATGATATTGAAGTTTCTTCTTCTTCAAACCTCTCAACAACTTTTATCCTTAAAATTGGCCTAGAACCATCACTGATAACATCAAGCATATACAAACTCACATGCCTATCATTTGTTATGAAAGATGGATGAATTTTTTCCTTAGCATTCATCAAATAACTAATGATGAAGTTGCTAGGCTCATAATTTAATTCTCCACTTTTTATTATGCTCTCAAGCAAGTCGCTGTATGTACCATTGCGACACAATACAGTGGGCTCTGACACCTTATTCATAGAATTTTACTTCCAATATTTTGAAGACTCTTCCTATTCACCACCATAATCACCACCTACTATAATATACTCCACAATTGACATAATATACCTATACTAGTCGATGATTGCTCTATAACTGTTGACTGGTTGATGACCGTAAATACAACAACAAAAGTACGGGGATAAATCTCTTACAAATAATCAAATGAGCTACTGAAATGGAGAAATGTCTCCCCAAGAGGATTTATGATCCCAAAACGATAAAAAATGAGGCTTTCAGAAAAATGAGCTTCTTCTATAATATTTTTTAAAAAAATTTCTACAATAATGAAGAACAAGAATGGCTAAACTAGAGAAGGTTTTCATCATTGTCGAGTAATTTTTCAGTGAACAGCTTGAATTTTTGGTCAAAAAATAGGTTGAAAGAGGAAAAACCGGGAAGAAGGGGGAGGTTCTGAGGGAAGAAACTGATTTGGTCTTTCTAAATTGGGTTTATAAACTATTTAAGTAAAGAGACTATTTTATATTTTCTAAGACCTTGGGGTTAGGGTTGAAGGTTGTTAAGACTTTAGCGGTAGAACTATTTTGTATTTTTTTAAGACTTTGGTGGTAGGAGCTATTTTGTATTAATACTTTTGTATTTTTCTCATATTAACTGCATTGTTGAGGCTTTTTCCATGGTTTAAAATAAGTGAATTGTTCAAATATCAAGATAATTATTGAATTCTTTTTTTATTTTTGCTCTTCCTTTAAAGTAAGAGTATTTTATATTTTCTATGTACTTACACTCTTTACAAAGTCATAATTATGATTTTACATTGAAATCTCATTTCCAACAATGACTAACTCTACTTTTGAGAATAATGTGGGAATAATGAAAAGGGTAGTAATGAAAAGTAATGTTCAAAATATGTCCTAGAAGAGTTTTTTTTAAGAGGAATGCATTTTCTCAATAATTCAATTAATATAGGACGGAGAGAATAGTTAATCTATGTCACAAATTTCGAGTTAAAAAGATCCTATATGCACACATGCTTCGTATAGCCAAATGTAAGGATAAAACATACCGAAAGAAAGAAGAAACAGTGTAATGATTAATTAATAATCTTTGTAATAATATATTTTTGAAAAATGTGTTCTTTAAGAAAACAAGTTACTTGAAAATAAGGAAAATGACTTTTTTAATGAAAACAGGAAAAATAAGTCTCCACCCTCACAACACCTCAATCCCACACTCGCGCCACTCCATTCCATACTCCCAACCCCAGCCCCACCCCTACCCCACACAATTTTCTTAAAATATTTTTTCTATTCTACCCACCCCGCCACCCACCCCCACCTTCACCCTAATTTATTTTTCTTAAAATAGTTTTTTTTTTAAAAAATTAATTTTTTTAATTTTATTTTTGTACCCCACCCCACCCATCCAACCCACAACTCACCCCACCTTATCCCAAACTATCCACCACCAAACCCCACCCACCCCGATTTTTTAAAATAAAATTTTCAATTTTTTTTTGGTACCCCACTCCCACTCATCCACCCACTTTCCCCCCTCCCTCCCCCCTCCTCTTCTACCTCCACCTACCCAAAATTTAATTTTTATTTTATTTTATTTTTTAAAATTATTTTTTTAAAAGAGAATTTTTTTTTATAAAAAAAGTAATATTTTTGTACCCAAACCCCACCCCATCCAACCAGCCCCCCTCCCCCCACCTCCAACCTCCAACCTCCAACGTACTCCTAAAAAATATTTTCTACTCTCCAGCCAAAAACTAAAAAAGTATTTTTAGAAAAATGTGTTTTCACTCATCAATCAAACATTAGAAAGTATTTTTCACTCACCAACCAAACATGAGAAAATAAGTAAGAAACTAACTTATTTTTCATAAAATATTTTCTAGGAAAACATTTTTCATATTTTCCTTCGTACCAAACACACCCTAAAACTAAATTGAATGACAAAAAAGAAGCACAACATGAGATTATTTGCATTTTTCTACCCGTGCTTTTACTATTTTTGTCCCCATTTTCCAAGCAGAGTTTGGGTAACAACATTTTGCTTAATTTCTTACACAGTTTAAGAAAAACTGCTTTTGATATAGTTGTTTCAAATTGCTTCTCAACAAATAAAAACTGAACAAGTACATTTCAATCCAGGTTATTTGGCGACTTATCTACGTGCATAACACGTCTAGTCTCTTTGTATCTTCTCAAATTGACAACACATAACCAAAACAAAAAAAAGAAAAATCAATTTTGACTTTTGCCTGTTAATCTGTTCCAACTGGTTATTTCTAATAGTTTAATTTTGTGTGCTTCATCCCATGTAGACAGTAGGAATATATAGACGTGCACAAATGATTTGTGTCATGGAGAAAATATTTGTTTATGTTAGCTCGAGAATTTTCAAGGAGTATATTTCTAACACAATGTTAATGTTGCTACCTACTGGTTATTTAATTGAAAGAGTCTAATCTAAAGTAATGAGAATGAAGTGCAATCCAACATATCTTAATTGGAAGAACATCAACCTTCCAATAATTAAGTTACCAAAACAAAAAAAAAAAAAAAAAACTTGCCAATACCTAGGAGCCTAGGAGTAATAAGTATATAAATTGATACTCAACCTTTCTTTACATGTAGAGTTGTGATCATACAATCCAAAGTTTCAAAGTGCATCACCAACAGCAACACACGATGGTTAGTGCAAAGTCACACGTTGTGTCCATCTCCAAAAAGATCATAAAGCCCTCTTCCCCCACTCCATCTTCACTTAGGCGTCACAGTCTCTCTTTCCTGGATCAGTTGGCTAGTCCTGCACATAATCCACTGGCTTTCTTCTATCCTAAACACGAAAAATCAGCATATGACCTAAACCATATATCCACACTTCTTGAAAATTCCCTTGCAGAAGTATTGACCTCCTATTATCCATTTGCTGGAACAGTCAAGGAAAACATCTTTGTCGATTGCAACGATGTGGGAGCCGAGTTTTTTAATGTTCAAGTCGATTTCCCCATGTCTGAAATTCTCAACCATCCTTACAATGATGCTACAAATTTAGTTTATCCACAAGGGGTGCCTTGGAACACTTCATATGAGGGAACTTTAGTAGTCACTCAGCTAACACATTTTGATTGCGGTGGAATAGCAGTCAGTATATGCATCTCACACAAGGTCGCCGATGCATATAGTGTAATCAAATTCATCACTGATTGGGCTTCCTTAACTCATGATTCAGGTCTTGCAAAACCGTCTACTCTGTTTGACGGAACTTCCTTTTTCCCACCAATTAGTGATCCTTCAACTTTACCAAATTTCGAGCCTGAAAAACAAGAGAATTGTGTGACAAGATTGTACCATTTCTCCTCCTCTGGATTAGACAGGCTCAAAAATATAGCAGCTGCAGAATCAGGAGTGGAGAATCCGACTCGGGTTGAAGTTGCCACAGCACTTGTTCACAAATGTGCTATGGGTGCTTCAGCCAAGACAGAGAATTCAGGTTTATTCAAACCGTCTTTACTGTGCCATATCATGGGTCTTCGCCCACCGTTGCCTTTGAGCAACATCGGAAATGCTTGTAGCTTCTTTGTCTCGTCAGCATCTACAGAGGATGAGATGCAATTGCCCAATTTGATAGCTGAACTAAGAAAAGCTAAGCATCAACTTCGCGATAAATTAAAAAATGTGCCTCAGAGTGAGCTATTCTCACAAATACTCGAAATAATCAAAGGGGGTGCAGAGTTATTGGAACAAGTAAACCGATCTGATGTGTATAAGTGTAGCAGTTTGTGCCATTTCGGACTATATGATATAGATTTTGGCTGGGGGAAGCCCACAAGAGTGACCTCGGCGAGTCCTGGGGTGAAGAATCAGTTTTTTTTCATGGATAGCCCAAGTGGCAATGGGCTGGATGTAGTGGTGACTTTGGAAGAAAGAGACATGGAAATATTTCAAAGTGACAATGGCCTTCTTGAATTTGCTTCTCCAATTGTGACAATTATGCCATAACTCCTACACCAATTACGTATCCATTCTATTTTTGTCATCTTTCCATTTCCCAACCATTCAAGTTTGTTTATTTGACAGTATTATTAATGTGATTTCTTTTCTTAATCAAATGTTCTGATCACCATTCTTAATTTCCTGTAATTTTTTACATTAAGACAGAAATTATATGGTCATGATCAACTTCTACAGTATTTTATATCGCTTGCAAACCATATTAAAATGCCTTAATATAAGTGGGTTCATCAATTTAATTTTAATTTTTTGACAATAACTTGAAGTTTACCACTTATAACCACCAAGAAATGAAATAATTATTCTGCATAGTAATGAAATAGCTAGAAGGTCATTGACTTGTGAAACTAGAGAGGATTTCTTGATGTTTTAACTTATACAATGCTACATTTTAAAAGCAAATTAACAAAACTAGCTAGTACAAACCTTCAAATAATACTAGGAATAGAAAAAAACGTAGGTGACAACAATTTTCAAGTAATATTTTATTTGAAAAATTTAATGAGCAAAAACTAACGAGGTAAGGAAAGTACACTTCATCTTTTGGAGGATGTCCGAACTAGATGAGAAGAATTGAATAAATCAAGATTGTGATACTAATTGGGTTTGCAGTTGCATTCTTAAAACTGAGTTTTCGAAGCTTTCTTTGCTGAAAATGCAAGGATAGATAATACTCCTCTGGTGCACTTTTACATGTCCATTAATTAAAATTAAATATTTACTTTTACTTATTTTTAAAGAGTGTGTCGAATTAATGCTGGATAAATAAAAATGAACGGAAGGGGTATATGATAATTTCTTTTCATTGTATAACTATATACTCACTCTTCCTCCGTCTCTAGAAATAAAAGCCCTTTTCTCATCGAGCCATAATCATTATAGCTTCCTTCTCGTATTTTTACCTATGGTTAGACCGGCTTATTTTTAGTTTGTATTTTTTATGGGTAGCAGATAACTATAAGTTTCTCAAAAGAAATTGCATTATAAAGGTGATATTTTTGTGCCACACTTATATTATGATTTATGATAATGATAATGAATGTAATCAATAAAGGTTAGCAAGCATGTTTGTTTGGTAAGATTGGGTATTTTTGATAGTTTTTAAAACTTATGGATATGAATCATGTTTCATATTTTTCAAAAAAAAAAGGTGAAATATATTTTGAAAAACTATGGCCAAACACATTTTCAAACTTCATTATATTCCAAACTTTACCCAAATCTGATTCTTCGAAAATATTTGGAAATTTGTGGCAAACTATAGCTAAAATAGTTACTCTCTCGTTTCATATTAGTCGTTAATATTACTAAAAGTGTCCATCCAAAAATACTTGTTAATTTACAAAATTAAGAATTAATTGACTTTTCTCAATATTTTGCCATTAAAATCAATTGATTTATAAAGTAAACAATATTGATTACATCAAAAATAACTAAGGGTAAATTAGTAAAAGATACTCCTTATTTATGATTTCTTAAAGAGGCAACACAACTATGGATTTCAGTTATTCTATTTTTGTTTTCGTCGAATAGGATCTACTATTCTTATTTTTTACTCGATCATTTGTGTGGAAGAATAATGTGGCAACTAATATGAGATGACCGAGGAGTATATCGGATGTACAACTTGTAAGCTGAATGCCCTCGCCACAGCTTCTGCCATATCAGCTGGTTCATCATGAAGCCAATAATTTTTTCCCAATAATGTTATTATTTCTTATAGTTTTTTTCCTCAATTTGTTAGAAAAATTTATAGGATATGCACAAATCATGCATGTTTTCAATTATTGAATCAATAAGCATTCTGTTCAAAGATACTAGTATTTCTTTATGCCATACCTTGCCACGTTTCCCTAGGATGAATTCCGATTGGACGCACGACGTTAGTTCAATAATCAGATGCCAGCAATAATTTTTCGTGGGTTGATTCATTTTTTACCTATATTATATATTACTTATTATTAGTGTATTTCAGAACAAATGTGCGACACAATAGTTGTTGTTTATGGAAGATATATATATATATACTCGTTTGATACATTAATGATTAGTGTATGCCTGAATCAACTGGACCACTAAGTATCCACTTCTTTTTGCTTAATAAAATGCACGACCCTACGTAATAGATATATAAAACCCTATTTTCATAATTTCCAATTTGATTATCTCATCCTAATGAAATGAAGGGCCACTATGTGTATGAATTTACAACTTGTCAGCTATAACAAATTTATTTAAGCAATAAACTGAATAAGATAACTCTCATTGGTTTTAATTTATTTGACGCTATTTTCTTAGCAACTTGTTATGAAAAGAATGCCATATTTTTATATTTAGAAATAATTAACTTTAAATATTTCATTTTACCCTTAATGAAAAGCTTTTGTAGACAAAAAAATGTTACTACATGTGTATGATCACAAGTTTAATAAGCTTGGTCAAACAGACTATTGATCTTTTTCTTAAACTTGCCAAAAGAGCGGAGGAGTAATTAATTAATTGTTAGCTATATATGTTGCAGCAGTTACCAAAATGAAACGAAGGGGCGCACCCAAAGTACTAAAAACTATAGAGATGGCTTCATCACGGATTCTATCCATCTCCAAAAGGATAATCAAGCCCTCTTCTCCTACCCCTTCTTCACATAGACGTCACAATCTATCATTGCTAGATTGTTATGCCAATGGTGAGTATGCTCCAATGGTCTTATTCTACCCTAAACCAACAATCACTAAGATATCTCAACTTCTTCAAGAATCCCTTTCAAAAGCATTGACATATTATTATCCCTTTGCTGGGATCTTAAGAGACAATGCTTATGTTGATTGCAATGATATTGGAGCTGAGTTCTTGAATGTCCGTGTCGACTGTCGTATGTCCGATGTTGTCAATTCATGTAATGATGACACAAGTGTTGTAAATTGTGTATATCCACCAGGGTTGTCTTGGGGAAATAGTACTTCTTTTGATGGTAGGTTAGTAATGGCTCAACTGACTCATTTCGATTGTGGTGGAGTGGCAATCAGCACTAGCATATCTCACAAGGTTGCCGATGGATATAGTGTTAGCAATTTCGTTAGTGACTGGGCTGCTATAGCTAAAGACCCGAGTTGTGCAAAACCATCTCCTCGGTTCGATGGAGCGTCCCTCTTCCCACCCATTCATACTGCTAGTTCAGCCACAGCAGAGGTGAACAATGTACCTGCACTCAAAGGACAGCAACATCATGTGACTAGAAGGTATTGTTAAAATTTAATGTCGTCTTAACAAAATTAGTACTCTGTAAATCAAATTTAATATATCTATAGAATGTCAACTTTCTATATTTAGTAACAATTTAGGAGATGAATTATAGCTATACAAATACGTGTGACTTATTTTAGATCAAGAGTTTCAAAAGTCGTTTTTCCACTTTTTAATTTTGTGGTCAATTAAACATCTTCACATAAATTGACACGTAGGGACACGTATATATCTGTTTCAAAGTTACTAGTTACTACTCATCTGTTTAAAAATTTGTTATCTAATTTCTACTCTTCCTCTCACAAAACCAACAGGTACCTTTTCCCTGCTTCATCATTGAATACTCTCAAGGCTAAAGTTGCTGCTGCAGAATCAGGAATATTACAAAATCCTACTCGGGTTGAAAGTGTATGTGCACTCCTTCACAAATGTGCTGCAGCAGCTGCAAGGAGGAGGGACATGATTATATCTGGCAATTCATCATTCCGACCATCAACATTAATCCTATTTGCAAACTTGCGTCCACCATTGCCCCTCAACACTATCGGAAATGCTCCCGGTTATATTGCCATATCAACAGAAGAAAAAGCAGATATGCAGCTACCGAGATGGATTGCTGAACTAAGGAAAGGGAAAGAAAAACTCCGCAACAGGTTCAATACTGTTGATCCTAACAAATTGGTCTCTGAATCATTTGAAATAATGAAAGAAGTGCAACAAGTATATGGCAGAGAAGGTTTTGATATCTATAGATGTAGCAGTTTATGCAATTTCCCTTTCTATAACATAGACTTTGGATGGGGTAGACCACATAGAATGAACGTGTTAAGTCCGCCGTGTAACTTCTTTGTTCTGATGGATAATCAAAGCCGAGTGGAAGCGCTTGTGACCTTAGAAGAAAGTGATATGACTTTCTTCCAAGGAGACAAAGAGCTCCTTGAGTTTGCTCGCCCAATATAAATTAGCTTGTCTCATCAACACTGATCTATTCATGCTATCACTGTAATGTAACTGAGAAATAGTATTTTGCAATTCTGTTAGTTTATGTCTAATAGTTTTTTCCCTGTTAACGTCAATACTTTTATTCAAACATTGTTGCGTGATGAAAAAATTACTACAACTACATTAATTAGTTCCATTTCATATGACATCTAAGAAGAAGTTGTGAGAGGAAAAGAGAAAACAGGGCAGGTTTCTTGCAATGTAGAATCAAGTGTTGGTTGGGACTGGGGTGTCACGGTTTGGGTAAAAATCGATCCAAATCGAAAAATTGAATCAAACCGTTTAAATAAACCGATTTTTATTTGGTTTGGTTTGGTTTGATTTTACATTTTTAAAAACCGATAATATTTGGTTTGATTTTGGTTTTCTTAAAAAAATCGAACAAATAACCGAACCGAACCAATAAATTATATACATATTTTTTATAATTATATATACATGATTTATTATTTTTTATGAATACATTTAATTATCTTATATGTGTTTTCTCATCAAAATTTATTTATAGTTTAAATATCTTGTTTAGAGTACGTCATTTTATTTTTTGTGTGGTAATCTCAAAATGTATTTTTTTTGAAAGAATTGTTGTCTTTTTTTATCCGTTTGAATGAATCATTTCTTTTATTTTTGTGTATATTAATAACAGAATAACCGAACCATACCGAACCGAAACTGATAACAATCAAACTGATAAATGTATATTACATTTGGTTTGGTTTGGTTTTAAGAATTTAAAAAATTGATTATATTGGTTTGGCTTTGGTTTTGACCAATAACCGACCCGTGAAAACCCCTAGTTGGGATGCAACTTTAAGACAGAGACCATCATCTTTTCACGAGAACTATCATATCAAAACATCAAGAATATAATACTAGATCACTACTAGAAATAAGCTATTTTCTGACTACAACTGTGGACTATAAATGCGCAGTCGGAATTCTTAGTAGTTTTCGAAACTACTGTCATCGGAAAATTAAAATTTACTTTTTTGAAATTTTTTAAAATTTTATCCGACCATGATTTCGACTATAGAAGTCGTAAAGTTTTGTGAAATATTTCGCGCTTAAAACTTTCCGTTATGAGGTGTTTTAATTTCTCCCTCTTGGGATCATTCGTCATGGCATGATGATCATATAAATAAATAGAATCTAACTCTAAGATTCTCTGAAATATAGACAGAGTTTTCATTGTAAATGAGACTATCCCAAATCTCTCAAATGGCTATCAGCTAACCAAAAATATTCTCATAAGCATCACGAGCATAGAAACGTTCCTAGGAATAAAGGAATACGTGGAAAACATAAATGTGTTCCCTCTTGGCCTTTTATAGCATGGAAAGGGAATTCTCCTAACTTACATTTCATATCGTTCATCATCATAGATACCAAGTTTATCACCATGGACATCATTATCGTTGGAAATTTCATTAGATTAGGGGAAAAGAGTCAGATGCACGAATCATGAGAGACATTTAGACTTTAACATACACGTGACATAGCATGAGTACTTTAGGCATATGAGCATATCATAAGGCATGAGTTCATTGATCATGAATAGCATAATTAGGACATGTGTTCATGGAACATAGACTAAGGATAAGACTGTTACATTAAGAATTTTCGTCTCATTCGAGGCATAGATGAGGGTACTTTGATTTCATATCTTCTCCGACTTCTCATGTAGCCTCTTCAACATTTTGGTTCCTCCATAAAAATTTACGAACCCTACTTCTTTTGTCCTTAATTTACGAATCTGGGGATAACAGATGGCCACTGGGACATCTTCAAAAGTCAAACTTTCTTTAACACCAATGTATTCAGTAGGAACAACTAAGGATGAATCTCCCACACATATCTTCAACATGGACATATAAAACATCGGATGCATGCACTGAAGTAAACTTTGTATGCAGTTACAGCTCGTAAACTACTTGCCAAATTTTCCATAAGATCTTGTACGGACCAGTGTATCGGGGACTAATTTTCCCCTTCCTTCCAAAATGCATAACGCCTTTCATAAAAGGAACTTTTAAGAATACCTGTTAGAATACTGACCCCCTAATTTGCCTAAGGAATAGGTTATTCTATCTGTTCCTTTGTTGATTACTTCAAAGTAAAGCGAGTAAAGAAGAGACACAATATTTTACATGGAAAACCCCGGCTCACAAAGGGTAAAAAAATACGACCTACACCTCTATAGGATTTAATCCAACTTCACTAAAATCTGAGCCTTAAAACAGTTTAAATTACAAAAAGTTTCAATCCTAGGAACTAAACTCTAATTCCTAACACCACACAAACCTCCCTAGGTCTGTGTGCCCAAGTCTTCAAGTTATCCCAACTTGAAGACTAATTTCCTAAACCAGTTTACAGATCTCTGGTGCTAAGGAATAAATGATTACAATTCAATGAAAACACAATACAATCAACTTAACTCAAGAACTGTAAAGCATAGACTTAAGGAACAGGTTCTTCAATCTGGTTTCTTGTATTGGTGCATATGGATCTTCACTCAAAACTGATCTCTCAAATATGAACTCACTCAATTTGATTGTGTTTTGCTTGTAGCTCTCTATGTAAGTGCGTATAGTTTATTGTAAAACCCTTACTGTATTTATAGTTGAGAGCCTTCTCCTTATTTCAACAAATTTCCTTCCATATAGAGAATCCCTTTCCTTGTAGGACTTTCCATGACGACCTACTTTGATTTCTTTTCTTATGGGATTTGTTTATGAAAGGAAACTCTTTGCAAACTGGACTCTTATTATTAACACGCTCGATCTACATGCTTCTACTCCCTTTGCTGTGTGGAATGCCATGTGGTTGACCTTCTCCTGATCCTAGTTAGACTCTGCCTGAGAGGAACATGTCCTAGACACCTGTTCTCTTTGTGTGTTCTATATCTTTGTCAATTCTCAAAATCTTTCTTGATCTAATAAATTCCCCCTTTTTGATGATTACAAATCGTTGCTTCTTGTATGCAGTTCAACCTGTGTTACGTCAGTTTTCTTAGGCAAAACAGCTAAAGAAACACATTAGAGGATCAGGTCAAACCAAATGGGTTATAAATACCACACAAGCAGCACTTTATCCCTTTTGGCATCATAAAACACTGTGAAGGCATACAATATCCTAATTAGAATCAATTAAACACTCATGGTCACTGGGGCTATCACCTACACAAACACTTAAAAGCAAGAACTCATTTAGCTATAACAAAGTATTTGCAAAGACATATGAGATAGATTGGAATCAGAACGTAAAAACCTAACATATTATTCATCACAATGCAGGTATACTATAGATAGTCAAAATTAAATGCTCAAAACATGCACTTGTGAAGACAAAAAAAGATGTTGGGAAGGCTAAAAGTAGGGAGGCTAGCAGTGGAGGAAGAAGGAGTGTGAGAGGATGAGGGAGGATCTTTCTTGAGTAGCTTATATATGCCCTTCAAACTTGCAGAGTTAGTGGCCTTTTCACTTTCCAGGGAAACATAGGCATGTGCAAGCTCAGCCTTGAGCCTTGCATTCTCCTCAACCAGACTGGCATGCTCAAGGCCATAGGTTTCATGAAGCTCCTCCATTGCCTCATCATGAGAGACCCTAATGGCTGTAATTTCTTCACCTTGGCAGCCAACATAGAGTTAAGCCTCTGCAGAGATGCATTGGCCCTCCACCGAGGAGTAGATACAACAACCTGGTTCAGAGTGCCAATCACATCCTTGGTGGTCTGATCTTGCCAAGCTTTGACAGACATACCAAAATGCTAAAAAATATCCCCCAGCCAGAACCCATATCCCAAGGCATGCTTGGTATTATCCGGCTTGCAGATATGATGCATATGATAAAGAATGAGCTTGGGCAAGTTGATAAGTACCCTGGAGACCAACATTTCCATCAGGGTAAGGTCTATAAAATTTTCCTCAGTGCGTGTTTGCTCCCTAGGAAGCACCATTTTGTGCACTACATAAAAAAACATGTGATGTAAAGGAAGCATAGCCCCCTTGTCCACCCTAGAATGCTCCTCTAGTGAAGGAGCATTGGCAAACTTTCTTGTGATGTCCAAGGCTGAAGGCAGCCCATCTAAAGGAGGCCATTGTCGTTTGATATATATAGTGACGCCAACCAACATTTTGGACATATAAGATCTGGGCCAACACAATAGGAATGAGAGTGAAGGGAACATTTCTTACCATACTGGAAATAGAGGAGGAAGTGCCAGTAGTATTAACATATAATTACACGGTCTCAGCACATGCCATTTTCCTTCGAGCACCACCTTAAAGGAATATATTTCACCAACCCCATGCATCCACTAGAACAAGTATCTCAGTCATCTTAGCCCCTCCAAAACTAGTAAACACTCAACCCCTCCACCATTCATGTCGTAAAGTTTATTAGTTTAGCAGTTCAAGCATCCATTGTGTCATCAATGGGATCCATGGTGTCATCTTAAATCTCAACTTCATCCTCAGTGTCCCTATAAAGTTGGGCATTATCATCAGTATCTTTAGCACCCAAAGACTCAGAGGAAGGTATCCCATGATCCTCCTCGTCATTGTCAGAGAATTCAACCATAAGTTTGGACTTGGTAGAGCTCCTGGAAGGAACAGGTTTCCTGACCTATTTCTTTGGTGGTTTTGATGGAGCCATACCTTTCCCTTTCCTTTTCCATTCAGCAGCCTCAACCTCATCATCCGGTATATCAATGGGATCAAGGAGAGGTACATATTTACCTTTTGCAGATTTAGGCCTTTTGGCGGCTGAGGCAACCATGTTGTCATCCAGACTTCTTTTGGTAGCCTTGGTAATTCGAATAGGAACAACTAGAGACACTGGAGTATGAGGGATCTCTATAGGTTCATCAACAGGTATACAAATAGGTTTGCAGGAGGCCTTTCACATATGTGACCTTATCCCTTTTAGGACTAGGTTTGCTATGAGAATGTTATCTTCTGTATCTATAGACGGGGAGGAATGGGTCATGGGAACCTGTTCCCTTGGACTGGATTAAGATGACACACCCTCACTTGTAAAAACATTAGAACCCACTCCTAATTTCCTGCCTACTTGGATCCCAGCAGAAGAATTAAACTCAACCGTGGGGTCTTCCAATAACTCCTCCTCAATAGATACACCCAAATTGACCCCAACAGGTGAACTAGGTTCAAATGTAGGATCCTCCGAGTTTTTCCCCTTACAAGGTACATCATCCTATACTTCCTCAGCATTCATTGATACACCTATCCCACTTTCCCCTGGACAACTTGCAGTGACAACTTCCAAGACCTCAACATTCTCCTCATAAGGCACCAATGCAATAGTGTCATCTCCTATCAGTGCATCACCTAGAATTTCAGAGAATCAATCAATGTGAGCCATACCCTGAGAGTTAATAAGTATTACTGGAGGAAAGTGAACCATGTTGACCTGTTCCTTATATGGAACCAAGGCACGTTCAGGCAACACGGATATATTGGTAGGTGTTGGAGTGGTCTGTGGTATTTTAAGAAAGGAGGGTGATTGATGATCCATTATTGAGAGATGTGAGGAGAGGAGGAGCAGGAAAGAGCTTATATGTTTGTTTAGAGGATCTTGTAGGAGGAGAAGGCTTTGAGAAGTGAAGATGAATGGAGAGAATAGGGTTTGAAAGGACTTTAAATATAAAAGGAGTTGTTTGAAATTAATTAAAACCCTTTAAGTGAAAGAGTTCTATTCTTGGGAGGAGATTTGATTTGACAAGTGAAAGATCTTGTCAAAAAAAGTGACTTGATTTGATTGGATTTTTTTTTCTTTTATGGAGAATGACAGTTATAGGGTGTAGGAGTAATGATTTCCTTTTGGGTCAAGTGGAGGGGACAGGTTCAAGTGCATGATTTGAACAATTAATTAAGAAAAATAGTTCACATACCTTGGATTTTCAAATTTGTGCTGAATTCTTGCTCAAATTTTGTATGCTAATTTCACTACTAGAAATAAGGGCTATAGCAACAGTATCAAATTCGTTGTATTAGGCCCTAAAATTATTTCCGTAGTAGTATGGCAACAGTTAATAGACCCACCGCACCAACTCGTATTACCATAGATCTATTGCAACGGTTATTATAACGGGTGATAAAAATCATTGTCATAAATATAAATATAGCAATGGTTATTGTTCCTTCTGATGCGACAAATATATATGTCCATGGCAATGATTTATAACCGTTGCTATAGACCTTTATTGCAATGGTTATGAATCTATTATAACGGTATGATTTATATGACCAATTGCAATAATTCTCATGCGTTTATGATTCTATTGTAATGGTCGTAAATTAACATTCATATATAATAAATTAAAATATAATACAAATTATATAAATCACAAAATAAAAAATTTCATTCATAATCCTCCAAAAAATTATAAAAATACACTGATAAAAGAAAAATGTACTCAAACCCAAATGATTCATTAAATTTTACATGATTTTAAGATTTACAATAAACTCCAAAATGATCGATAGCAAAAATCTTCTTAAGTAAAGTCAAGGTCTTCACTGCTTTTCTTCTTCCTTTCCTTCAGTTTTGATACCTACAAAAGAGGATAGATATACATCAATATGCTTTTTCACAACCAAAATAAGTGATGCTCTATCCTAATTATTAATACTATGAAATCCAGGAGCAAAAACCACAACCCTATGAACACCTCTAAACTAGTCAGCTATCAATTACTTTCTAAAACAATGTGAATGTAGACACTGTGTTCATTCATAATAGTAACATCAATTCATATGATGAACAAAGTATGCTGTTATCAGGAAAACCCCCATCCTATGTCAATTAATTTATTTCCTATTTTGGTGCAAGTTCTTGTAAGCATGTTTTCCATATCAATGCATATAAATTCTTCTATAATAATTAACAGCAGCACATGTGAATTGAATGATAATTACCCATTATGTAACCTTGCAAAAGATCTTTTCTGTAGAACTTAGAGCTATTAGACAACGATAATCTGGCATTACTATCATCCCAGTCATATTTCAGTTTTAATTTTCAAGTCTGAGAATAACAGAATAGAAGAATACCTTCTAAAAGGGCTTCACATACTTCCTCAACAGTTATATTTAGTGCCCTAAGCAAAATTACAATGTTCTGTGACTTCTTTGGATAAAGTACCCTATTCTCTTAGCTCTGCGAGGGAAGAACTTGACGTCTAACCATTTTTTTTTGGATTTGGAGTTGAAGTCTTCACAACAAACAAGGTTTCTATCATCTCTTCATCCAATCTGCAAATAAATCAGCTCAATTTTAATTGCCCGACAAAAAAGAAAAAGAGTATTTAATATCTGTAACAAGAGTTTAGATTATCCTACTTAAACACACTTGATTTCAGTTGATCCCACACCATTTCCTGATCAGAACTAGCTCTTACTTTATCCCAATGCAAAGTCTTCAACTTTAGTTTTAGAGTTAGCTCATTGTTCCCACCAGTATCAGTTGATAAGCCTTCTATACTCTGCTCATTCTTCTTAATAGGTTGTGTATTAGAAGGCAACTCCATTGGGAAAATCAACACTGGACTCTCAACTTCTATGGGTCTTAAACGAGTTACAAGAACTAGAGGCTTAGATGGAGGCTTTAAAAATCAAATATTCAGTAAATAAATTCACTAGTAAAAGAAAATCAAATATGCAAGAAAAACTTGAGTAAAAATATCAATTTCGTCCGTTTTCAAATAAAGGCTCTAGAGAGCAATGTAAAAATAGGCAACATTATGAGGTCAACAACTAAAACAATTGAGTACAGATTCAAAATACATGAAGATTAAGATAAAGAATCATACATCTTTTCCAACTATAGAGACGTAAATAAACAGTATGGACAGTCTATGATAATTTTTGAATTCCAGACAACTCTTCACCACATCTCAAACATCCATAAAAAGGTACACATGTATAAACGAAAAAGCAGGTCATTCGTATTGCATATCAATTATATCCTAAAGGCATGATGTCTAAATAAGTTAAACATAATAAGGAATATAGAGTACCACATTTGAAAAGTTAATATCTATGAGGTCTAGGAATTACCATATTAAGAAAAAATCACAGAGTCACCTAAGACATATTTATCAACAACTATGTTAATATCAAAATCTCATAAATAGACAAGTTGAAATAAGTAATATTTGACATGGAGGGCTTTGCCTATAGCTATAGTATCTAAACAATATTCATGAAATATAATAAACATATACAATAAAATTTGAATCCAGTAGACAGAGATATTTTTGGAAATTGTCTAGAAGATTGGAACATGACCTTAACACCAACAAGCAAGCAAATAAAATTCTATAGACGTAGTTTATATTCGTAATAATTGGAGGAACTAAAATACATACAAGGTCAAGTAGCATTCCTGCTTGCTTTCCACAGAATGCTTTAGGCATTCAAGTTTTTCCAACAATGTATAATTAATACAGAAGAAAAGAACTACAAAGCACTATTATGTAAGAATTGAAAATACTTTGACTAACCAAATAGAGCAAACTAGTTAACAATGAAGCCCCAAAATCGGCACACTTCACAACAAGAAGATTATGAATGAATAAAGATGAGCAATGCTTGAAAACAGTGATAGCCAAGCGTGACATGAACTTAAATTATTTTTAAAATAAAAAAAGATCAATGAAAGAAAGCATGAGAATTTTCCTTCTATAGGAATTTTTCGTGTCCTTAACAGAGAGAAGAAGAGCTACTTATATAGGAGAGAATGACTATAAAATAAAGCAAGAATAAATCAGGGAATCCTTTTCCTTAATTAAACTAATCAATTTAAGGTTAGAAACAATCAACATTTACCAACAATAGACAAGCCCCAACATGTCACAACCATTAAAATCAGAGAAGGGAGCAATTAGTAACTAGAGTCAATCATAGTGTACAAAAATATTCAAGCACTAAAGTTGTGACAATCAGTCAAAAAGAGAGAAATGAGAGCAGCCATAAATTACTCAATGATTCAAATCAAAATATACCAAAGGGCTAAATACTAAAGTTGTGCCAATTAATTAAAGGAAAAAAGTGAGGGCATATGAAATAAATTTTACCTTAGCTAAAGTAATCAATCTTAGTAGGAAATTAGTCAGATTCTTACTATAAGCAGCAAGACTTTAGGTTTTCAAAAATCATACAGAATGATATTCTAATATAATCCGTAATCAGCACATAGAGCAAATTGTCAAGTATTCAGTTAAAACAAATAAAGTATAAATCATAAAAGATTTTCTTGGCCAGATCAATATAGGACCAACAAGTTTTTACCTAAAGATAACAGAGCTTGAAGCTGTCACACGTTTGAAAACCAACTACACAAGAGTGAAATCCCAAATAACAATTTTAAACATGTAAAGCTGTTTCGAATAAACATAAGTGGGTAAAGAGGCAAATTAGGCACAATTATTATATGAACTGAATTGGCTTGGTTGTAGCACATGTTATCCACACCGTTCAAAATTGAGAATTAATCAAGCAAGTCAAAACACAACATTAATCGGAGGAATCAAATAAACCCGACAGGCTAAGAAATTGGGTACATGATCATCTAAATAGCTTAACTAGTTACACCCAATCAAATTTACTCCAAAATTACCATTTAAATTGCATTTCGAACACCACGGAAAATCATGTGATACATATAGCGGAGTATCAATGAAGTAAAAAAAATCATACCAGAGATAAATAATGCATTAGAGACCAAATTTCAAATCCCGCTTGTAATGAATAACTTTTAAGCGACCATTGATATTCTGTCACAGAGCTCCATTCCATTGCAATATCTTTGAAGTGTACCGGGAAGGGGAGGAATTTGGGGTTTTGGGTTTGGTCATGAAGAGTGAGAAGAGGAGAAGAGATAGTGGGTGTTCTCGGGTGAGTATTTGGTGGATCGATGAAGAGGCCGAGGTGGCGTGGGGTTCACCAAAGCAGCAGTGGCAGAGAAGTGGAGGAGCGATGGGTCTTCGTCGGACATGGAGGTGGCGTTGGGTCTGTTGTGGTGGGAAGAGGGAGAAGGGATGAGAGAATGGATATAGTGCGACTGATGATGCAAGCTCCGGGAAGTAGAGGCGACATGGATACCATTGGAGCAGTGGTGACAATGGATCTGGCGGGGAGGAGAGGATTTTGAGGTGGTGTTGTATGTATTTGTAAAAGTGAATTGGGGTTAGGGATCCTAGGCAGATAGAAAAGACCATATACATATTAAAATATAAATAATTAATAATAATTAATGTACAAAATATTATTCTTAAAATAAATAAATTATGTATATAAATATATTATACGTAAAAATTAATGTCATGTAATATAGTATAGAAAAATTCACGATAAATAACTATAATTAGAGAATAAATTATATATTTGTAAATTATATATACGAATTTTAGAAGTGTCAAGATAACCACAAAACTCATGATTTTATTCAGTAAGTAAAAGGCAAGGTCTTAGGGTTTTGGAGAGACGGAGTCCCAAACATTACAAAATAAACAATTCTCTGCTAAGTGTGTTTTTATTTGTTTGATCCTTAAAATACATACTAAAATATAAATAATTAATAATAATTATCGTACCAATTTATTTTTAAAAATAACCATTGGTGGGTGGTAAAATAATTGAAAAAAAATATGGATGGAAATGTGGTGGATTAATAAACCATTCCAACAAATAAAAATTTTCAAACTACCGTTACAATAGATGAATTTACCACAAGAGTTTACCAAACCGTTGCTATAGGTAGGCCTATTGCAACGGTTATGGTCCAACGACAATGGTCATATGATTAAGCCATGTCAATAGCTACCAAAACTTTTGACAACATTCATAACCGTTGCAATAGACTATTTGTAGCAACAATTTGAAAGTGGTTACTAGCATATCTATTCCCGTAGGCCCATTTTCTAGTAGTGTTTCCTGTTGCAAAGGCAAATACTATAGTTCTTGAGAATCTTGAACTTAAAAAATTACATAGGGACATACAACTTAATGTACAAGACTGAGCATAAAATTTAAAATTAGAATGCAGTATGTACAATGTTTATTAATCAGTCATGAAGGATACTTATGTGATCTTAATCATCCTCAATTCCAACTTGTTCCTTTCAAAGTGATCCCTTGCTAGTGCCTTAGTGATAATATCAATAATTTGCTTATCTGTGGCACAAAAGTTCATGGAGATCAATCCGTTTTCAACATTATCCCTCAGAAAATGGTGCCTAATATCAATGTACTTTGTTCTCTTGTGCTAAACTGGATTTTTTGCAATGTTGATGGCACTTGTGTTGTCACAGGAGATAGGCACACACTTAATATTCAACCCAAAGTCCTTGAGTTGTTGCTTGATCCGGAGAAATTGTGCATAACAGGAGGCAACAACCATATATTCATCCTCAGCAGTAGACAAAGCCACATAGTTTTGCTTCTTTGTTGCCCAAGAGATTAGATATGATCCCAAGAAGTGAGCCATTCTAGTAGTACTCTTCCTATCCACCAAATTGCCTGCATAATTAGCATATGCATACCCTACAAGCTCAAAGTTGCTTCCTTTTGGATATGACAGTCCTAAGTCAGTTGTTCCTTTCAAGTTTCTTAGGATCCTCTTGACTTCCTTCAAGTGAGGTTCCTTAGGATTTGCCTAAAATTTTGCACAAAGCCCAACAGTGAAGACAATGTCAGGTCTGCTGGCTGTAAGATACAGAAGGGATCCAATCATCCCTCTATACAGTTTTTATTTCACTATTGTATATGTTCCTTCCAGACCTAAATTTGTTGTTGTGGCTATTAGAGTATCAATCACCTTTGCATCTTTCATTTTGAACCTTTTGCGCAACTCCTTGGCATAGTTCTGCTAATGAATCATTATTCCTGAAGGAGTTTGTTTGGTATAAAGTCCCAAAAAGAAGTTAAGTTCCTCCATCAGGCTCATCTCAAAATCCTTGCTCATCAGGGTAGCAAACTCTTTTGTGAGGGTCTTGCAGGTGGCACCAAAGATGATGTCATCCATATATACCTGCACAACCAACAAATCCTTTCTTTTGTTCTTGGTGCTGTAAATCTTACCTCTTGTGTAACCATGTCTTAGAAGAAACTTTAACAACCTTTCATACCATACTCTAGGGGCTTGTTTAAGTCCATACTGAGCTTTATCAAGTTTGTAAACATGGTTAGAATAGTCAGACCTTTCAAAGACTGGAGGTTGTTTAACAAACACTTCTTCTTTCAACAACTAGAAAAGTACTTTTCACATCCATATGGTAGAGTGTGAATTCCATGTAGGACGCAAAAGCAATGAGGAGTCTGATTGCCTCCAATCTTGCCAGTGGAGCAAATGTCTCATAGTCTATGCCTTCTTTTGGATTATACCCTTGGACCACCAGTCTAGCCTTGTTCCTTATAACTTTTTCATTGTTATCTAGCTTGTTTCTGAACACCCACTTAGTACCAATGATAGTTTTGTTCTTTGGTCTTGGTTCCACGTGCCATACTTTCTTTATTTCAAATTGATTGAGCTCTTTTTCTATTTCAATGATCCAATCTGCATCCTGTAAGGCTTCACTGACTTTCTTGGGCTCTATCATGGACATAAAGGCATTGTAAGCACACAAATTCTTTAATCTAGATTTAGTGGTTATTCTAGATCTTAGATCAGTAAGAATGTTATCTATTGGATTTGATCCTTGATACTTGTATTCTTTGAGGACTAGATCGTGTGTTTCTTTAGTTTGATCATCCTTTTCATCTTGCTGACTTATGGTTTTCTCATTCTGATCAGCTGAGGGTAAGTCATCTCCCTTGTTATCATTATCTTCTTCAGCATCAGTTGAACCTGTTCCTTTCACCTGTCCTGCGTAACTGGTTCAGATATCCTTGGCAATTCATCATTTTCCTGCAAACTTTGGTTAGCCAGAATATTACTTTAATCAAATATAACATGCACACTTTCTTCCACACACATAGTTCATTATTTATCACCCTATAAGCTTTGCTATGTGAAAAGTAACCTAAAAAAAATTACTTATCACTTCTGGCATCAAATTTCCTAACAAGTTCTTTCCATTATTGTGGATGAAACATTTGTATCCAAAGGCTCTCATATGAGAGATGTTAGGTTTTCTACCTTTGAGTAATTCATAAGGAGTTTTATCTAGGAAAGGCATGGACATGCATCAATTAAATATATAACAAGAAGTGTTAATAGCTTCAACCCAAAATTGGCTAGCCACATTACTAGCTATCATCATATTTCTAGCCATCTCCTGCAGGGTTCTATTCTTTCTTTCAACCACTCTATTTTGCTGAGGAGTCCTAACAGAAGAGAAGTTGTGATCGATACCATGAGTGGAACAGTAGTCAACAAATTAAGCATTTTCAAACTCAATTCCATGGTCAGATCTGATTGTAGTTAGTTGTTTGTCATGCTTCTTTTCTAGTTTTCTTAGTAAAGTATAGAATGCCTCAAATGCATCTTCATTAGAAGTAAGAAAAACTGTCCAATAGTACCTTGTGTAGTGATCAACTAGTATAAACACATAGTTTTTTCCACTCTACTCCTTACTCTCATGGGACCACAAAGATCCATATGAACCAGTTCTAATGACCTGGTCAAACTGATAAGCTGTTTGGATTTGAAAGAGGATTTCACTTCCTTACCTTGAGCACATTCTGCACAAATTTTATCTTCCTTGAAATTAGTTTTAGCAAGAGCTATTACCAAGTCCTTGGAGATAAGTTTGTTTAGCTGAACATGACTAGCATGCCCCAGTCTTATATGCCACAACAAGGGATCTTTGTCCATCACACTAAGACAAACAAGATCTTCAGCAAGAATATTTGAGATATTAGCAGTGTATACATGCTTGTATTTTTGTCCAGTCAAGACAGTCTCCCCTGTTTTTAGGTTTATCACCTCCACACCTGTAGAGTAGAAGGTTACCTTGTTTCCCTTATCATAGAGTTGTGATATGCTAAGTAGATTGTGGTTCAGTCCTTTAACATGGTACACTCTTTCAATTGAGTGTTCTTCAGACTTACCTATTTTGCCAATTCCTTTGATTTGACCTTTCTTTCCTCCTCCAAAGGCCACTAATTCACCCTTCCCTTCTGCCAGTGAGAGGAATTTCTTCTTATCTCTAGTCATGTGTCTTGAGCAAGCACTATCCATGTACTAGTGTTGCTCGCTTCGTCTCACCCTTTCCTGCAAAAGTTTTAAAGGTTAGATTTAGGAACCCAGACTATCTTGGGTCCTTTCCTTTGATCAAAAGGATGAATGGGATCTCCATTGATCCTATTAGGCAGATTCTTGACAGGTTGTTTCTTTTGCACAAACCTGTCCCTTTGAGGAACATTTCTTTTAACATACTTGTTTTTACCTTTTAAGGCAACTTTGATGTTTTTATTCAGGTGAGCTTTAGCAGTTTGATAAGAATCCCATCATTACTCCCATCATGTGAAAATCCTATCAAATCCCTTTCAGAAGAAGTGGACACTTGTGATGCAAAAATCACATTCACTAATGATGATCTTTTGTTGGGTAAAACATTACACAATCATCCTTTATATATGGTTGGCTTCGTGCGTGAGCATAAAGTAAAAGGAATTATGATTGATAATGGGTCTGGAGTCAATATTCTCCCTATTCACACTCTGAAGGAGCTTGGAATCTCGGTAGATGAACTATCTGAAAGTCGTCTTATGATTCAGGGATTCAATCAAGGGGGGCAAAGAGCCATAGGTTCTATCAAGCTGGAAATTGACATGGGAGATATGCATTCAAGTGCATCGATGTATGTGATTATGCTAAGACCTCATATTATATCTTATTAGGAAGGTTATGGATACATGAGAATAAAGTGATTCCATCCACCTACCATCAATGCTTTAAATACTTTGGAGATGGGGTCCAAAAGAAGATAGTTGCTGATGATGAACCTTTCACTTAGCAGAAGCACACTTTGCAGATGCAAAATTCTACTTAAAGAATCGTACCTCAAAGGAAGTTAAAGTTGAAAGCACGATACTAATGAAAAGGGTTGAGGTTGCGAGGAAGGTTGATGTAGCGGCTGGAAAGGAAAAGAGTGTGATTGAAAAGGGTTAAGCACTTTCTGATATGAACAAGGTACCTAAGATAAATGTGGCATCTACAAGTAAGAAAGTATCTCCTATCCTTAACTATGTCCCAAAGGCAAAGAAGGGTGAGGTCCAATCTTCTGAGTTGCAATAAAATATTTAGGAGGGTTAACTTTTCCTATCAAGAAAATTGATGCAATCAAATCACCTTCAAAATTGGTGGAAGGATTTTCCAAATCATCAGACCATGATTCACATAAAGCATTCCCCGAAAAATGCACAGATGAGAGTTTTGACCCAAACGCCTATAAGTTATTGGCCAACGCTGGATACAATCCTGATAAAGTTTCTAAATTAGAAAAGCTCCCGCTTGAAGCATTTGGAAAGGCAATCCAAGGCATAAATCGCACTCAGAAGATGATGATAGAGAGAGGGTATATGGTAAAGTAATCACGTGAAGGTTTGGGTTACAAAAAGCCATCACCAGTCCATATATCTATAAGAAGGGCAAGCATCAACTGCACTACTCCTAAAGAAGAGCATATGATGTCTAACAAAAGGCCTTCTGTGTTTGATCGACTTACTGACCAAACTCCCAATGCTTCTGTGTTTGATCGGCTTATTGAGTCAACTCCAATAACTTCGGTGTTTGATAGGTAGGACCACTGAAGAAGAAATACAAGCGCCAAGGAAATGATTGAAGGATGGAAGAACCTCGATATGCTAAAGAGAAAAATCTTCCTAAAGATTGTCCAAGTTTGATTCCTTCTAGAATGAGGCGAGAAACAAAACTCATAGTTTCACGTGAAGAGGTCCTCAGAGCAAGAACTCATACCATAGTTCATACTAAGGAGTGTGAGAAAGATGAAGAAAGTGTAGAATCATCATACCATATCACAATTTGTGACGAAAGCACATTACCACATAAAAAAGTCAAAGATTGGTTTATTGATATTCATGCATGTCGACATATTTCTTTCAATGATGGTGATCCCTAAGAAGATGAAGATGCCAAATAGTGTGTACATAGATCAGAGGTTCTCTCAGAAGACTTTTTATAGAAATGTATTTCTACTTTAGTACTATGTGTTCTATCACTAAGTTGAGTCACAATCATTGAGGCCTGAGTCCATTATTTGCTCTTTCAAGCTCATACTTAGTTCTAGCTAGTTCAAGATTCATTCTTCTAGATTTCTCTCTTTCTGAGTATATAGTTTATCATTGAACCTCTTTAGATCATGTTCACACCTGATTTGATTGTCACCATTTTGATCTTTCCCCTGTTGATTAACCCTTAGTTTCAAAATTTTAGATTTGAGAGAAAGAGTGTTAGTTTCAAGTTGCTGGACCTGTTCCTTTAGAGATTGATTTTCCTTTTTTAGACCAATGTTAATCTTTTCAAGGTCAATGTATTCAAATTTCAGGCTGGTCAGGGAGGCCATCAACTGATCTCTGTTTTCACTCAATTCTTGAAAATTATCTATAAGGGTTATCATTAGAAAGGACAATTTTTTCTTAGAAAAGAGTTTTAGCTTGTCTTTAAAGTCAAGAAGATTTACCTCCTTTTCATCAGTATTTGATTCAGGATCTGATTTCGAGTCCTCCATGGCCATTAGAGCAACATCTTCTGTGTCATCTTCATCCGAGTGGTCTGAACCTGTTCCCCAAGCAGTATACATGGCCTTTACAACATTTTTTTTCTTCTTCTTACTGGCCTTCTCTCTTCTTTCCCTTTTAGCTCTCTCCTTTTTCCATTCAATTTCCCACATAGGACAGTCTTTAACTTGATGGTCAGTTTTTCCATACTTGAAGCTACCATCATTTTTTCCCTTCCCTAGATTTTTCTCTCTGCTTGGTGATGATATCTTTTTCTCATAGTTTCCTCCTTTCTTGAAGAATTTTTTAAAGTTCGTGCATATTAGGGCTATTTCTTCATTATCCAGCTCAGATTCATCACTTTAAGTTGCCTGGAGAGCAAGAGTTTTGTCTTTGCTTCCTTCACCTTTTTTTCTGTTATCAACATTAATTTTATATGTCCTTAGATTACCTACCAGTTCATCCTACCAGTTCATCCAAAGTCATGTTTGTCAAATCTTTTGCTTCTCTAATTACAGTGTCTTTGATTTCTCATGATCTGGGAAGAGTTCTTAGTACCTTATCAATTTGTTCCTCAGTGGTGTATATTTTACCCAAGGATACCAACTCATTCACAACAGTGGTGAATCTAGTGATCATGTCCTGAAGAGTTTCTCCATTCTTCATCTTGAAGGTCTTATATTCAGTGCAAAGTCTGGCAATCCTGAATTTTCTCACCTGAGTAGTACCTTCATGAGAATTAACAAGCGTGTCCCAAATCTGTTTAGCTGTTTTATAGGCAAAAATGTGACTAAACTCATCAGGACCAGGTCCGCATACAAGTATGCACTTGGCTTTGGCATTCTTCCCAAGAATCTTGTAGTCAACATCATCATATTGTGCCTTTGGCTTGGGAATGTCCTTTCCTTCAGTGTCCTTAGTCATAGGAATTCTAGGACCATCAGTAACTCTGGTCCACAGTTCATAGTCTTGTGCTTGAAGAAATTCTTCCATTTTTTAACTTCCACCACGAGTAGTACTGGCCATTGAATACGAGTGGTCTGTTGATGTGTTGTCCTTCACCATGTCTAAGAGGAGGTGAAAAATTCATAGTGATTTTATCTTGAGTTATTAGACTCTTGTTAATATAACCCACTCTGATACCAATTGCTAGAATATTGACCCCCTAATTTGCCTAAGGAACAAGTTATTCTATCTGTTCCTTTGTTAATTACTTCAAAGAAAACCGAGTAAAGAGGAGACATAATATTTTACATGGAAAACGTTGCCTCACCAAAGAGTAAAAAACCATGACCTACACCTCTGTAGGATTTAACCCAACTTCACTAAACTCTGAGCCATAAAACAATTTAGATTACAAAAAGTTACAATCCTAGGAACTAAACTCTAATTCCTAAAACCACACAAACCTCTCTAGGTATGTGTGACCAAGTCTTTGAGTTATCCCGACTTGAAGACTAACTTCCTAAACCAGTTTATAGATTACTGGTTCTAAGAAATAAATGATTACAACTCAATGAAAAAACAATACAATCAGATTGACTCAAGAACTGTAAAACATAGACTTATGGAACAGGTTCTTCAATCTGATTTCTTATATTGGCTGCACTTGGATCTTCACTCAGAACTCTCTCAAATACGAACTCACTTAATTTGATTATGTTCTGCTTGTATCTCTCTATGTAAGTGTGTAAAGTTTATTGTAAAACCCTTATTGTATTTATAGTTGAGAGCCTCCTCCTTATTTTGGCAGATTTCCTTTCATATATAGAATCCCCTTCCTTGTAGGATTTGTCATGCCGACCTACTTTGATTTCTTTCCTTGTGGGATTCCATTATAAAAGGAAACTCCTTTCAAACTGGACTCTTGTCATTAACACGCTCTATCCACACACTTATACTCCCTTTGCTATTTGGAATGCCATGTGGTTAATCTTCTTCTGATCCCTGTTTGACTCTGCCTTAGAGGAACATGTCACAAACACCTGTTCCCTTTGTGTGTTCCATATCTTTGTCAATCCTCAAAATCTTCCTTGATCTAACTATACCAAATCATTAAATCATATTCTTGATGTCTATGTTGCTAGTTCAAATAGGATTTTTGGTGACTCTGAGATGTCTTCAAACGCTCCTGAATATATTTCATCTTCTTTATAGAATGATTGACCAAGTATGGTCCTAATAATTCTACCTTAGCCACTTTAAACCAACCAATGGGTGATCTACTACTTGCATGATAGTGGTTGTTATAAGCAAACTCGATGAGAGGTAAATGATCATCCTAATTACCTTTAAAATCTTGGGTACAATCCCTTAACATATCCTCTAGCATCTAAATCGTGCATTGGGCATGGTTGTCGGTATGTGGATGGAAAATAGTACTAAAACTAACTAGTATACCCAATCCTTTTTTAAATGACTTCCAAAAGCATATTGTGAACTGAGTGTCTCTATATGATATATAGGCATTGGGGTACCATGCAGCCGGACAATCTCTTGAATATATAACTTCATATAATCTTCTGTGGAATCTGTGGTCTTTACTGGTTATAATGCGCTGACTTGGTAAGTTAGTTTATGACCATCCAAATAAAATCATGCTATTAAAATGACTAAGGTAAACCTATTATGAAGTCCATATTGATCATTTCCCATTTTCATACGAGAAGTTCTATTTGCTGAGCAAAACAACTAGGTCTTTGATTATCGATATTAACTTGTTAGTAATTTGGACATTTAACCATATAGTTTGCAATAATTTTCTTCATATCATTCTATAATATATTTACTTTAGATGTGATACATCTTTGTAGAACCTGGGTTGATAGAATACCTGGAGATTTGTGCCTCTGCCATAATCCTCTCTCAAAATCCATCTACATCTGGGACACATAATCTTCCTTGGTACCTTAAAGTACCATCTCACCCTTTTTCGAAAGTCATAGTCTTGTAATTGTTAATACCTTTTCTTAGCTAGAAAAAGATAGGATCATCATACTGCTTCTCCTTCAATTCAGTAACTAGGGCCAATTCAACCCTATTGTAAATAATCACACCACCATCCTCAAAGTTTAAAAGTCAAATGCTTAGTCTTGCCAATCTTTGAACATCTCTTGCCATCTCCTTCTTACGGCCTTCTTTAGCATGAGCCTGACTTTTCATGGATAATAAGCTGAGTGCATCAACTACTGTATTAGTCTTCCTCAAATGATAGAGGATATCAATATCATAATCATTGAGTAAATCAAGATATCTCCTCTGCATGAGATTCAATTCTCTTCTTGAAAATGTACAGGAGAGTCTTATTATGGTCTGCAAAAAATATCAATATGAAGACTATATAAATAGTGACTTCATATATTTATCAAAAACACTACAATTTGCCAATTTTAAGTCAAGTGTCGAATGATTTATCTTATGAATCCAAAGCTTCCCGGAAGCATAAAATACAACCTTCACATTTTACATCAAAACATAATTGAGACCTGTTCTTGAAGCATTACGATAAATAATGAACCCATTGGTTCCCTCTAGTAAAGTCAAACAGGAGTAGTAGTTAAATTCACTTTCGAATCCTAAAAAAGTTCCTCGCGTGTAATAGACCATTATAACTTGGTATTCGTCTAAGTCATCTTGGTCAATGGAGCCAAACTAGAGGAAAACCCCTCTACAAACTTTCTATAGTAACCTCACAAAACCTAAGAAACTCCTAATTTCTTTGGGAATTGTGGTTCTTGAACCATTCTTAATTGCCTCAACGGAATCAATGATGATACCCTCGTTAGAAACCACATGACCTGGAATGCCACTAATTACAACCAAAATTTCACACTTGAAAAACTTAGCATAAAGCTTGCGATCCTGAACTGTCTGCAACACTAATCTGAGGTGATCTATAAGTTTACCCTCACTCCTTGAGTACACTAAGATCTAATCAATGAAAAAATCATGAACAAGTTTAGATAAGTCTTGAATATTTTGTTAAATGAGATCCATAAAAGTTGCTGGGGAATTTGTCAACCCAAAAGATATCAAAAGAAATTCAAAATGCCAATACGTGTTCTAAATGCTGTCTTAATTTTTTTTTGGATAAATAAGACTACTGAGCCCCAAGTTGAAATTCTTGGTCAACTAAATCCCTAATTAAGAAAATCCTTTAACTAATCTTTCAATTCTACTGGAGCTATTCTGTATGGAGAAGATATGCCTGGAAGTACATCGATTACAAAATCAATCTCCTTATCATGAGAAATCCCTAGAAGTCCCTTTGGAAACATTATTACATACTCATTTTCAACTAGCATGGACTAGTAAGGCATTGTTTCAACATCTATGTGTAATGACCCCCATCATTACGGGTAGTTCCATCGTGCCAAGTTTTTAGAGTTAGAAAACTCCGGGTTTGGGAGTTTAAAATTTTGGGCTAGGCTAGCCTCAGATAGTTTTGGAGATAGGTAGAGTCTAGGGAAATCCGGATAAAAATGGGTTTAGGTGTCTTGGATTGAGCTAGTTTTCCACGTAGCCAAGACATAAAGAAGTCCGGAGGACTTTTCGGAATAGCATTTGGTAAGTAGAACTCTCGGAATCGCGTTTGACGTGAAGGGGTTGTTTCAGGATGTCGGGAGAACCAGGTGTGTTGTGAAATGACCAAAACTGGCAGATTTCTGGACTTTCTGTCCGTGATGAGTGCGGTCACGTACGATAGCGGCCACCACTATAGTGGTTGAAATTACCGCTATAGCGGCGGTCAAAGGGCAGTCAACCTACTTAAGATCGCTATAGCGGTGGGCTACCGCTATAGTAGAGCGGGGACCGCTATAGCAGGTCAATGAGTTTTTAATGCAGAAATAGCTCCCAAAATATTCAGTGTTTCTCAAGTTCATTTTGAGAGAAGGGCTAGGCGATTCCAGGCATTTTTCTTCCTTTCTCCGTCAAAATTCTTCCCTAAGGTAAGGTTTTCGTACCCCAATCTTTGTATTATATTTCCTATGCGGTAGTATTGCTAGGAGGGAATTTGGGGAAGGTTAGAATAACCTAGGGATAGTGGACTTCGGGAAGGAAGGGGATTCCAAGCATATGAGTTCTTGGTACGGATTAAAGTACATTATTATGATCATAGATTGTTTAATTCCCTGTTTTATTCATAAAAGATGATAAAACTATGAGAATTAACAGTGGAAAAGCCTGGGAAAAGGGTGGGATGATCATGGGTGGCCTGGGGTTTGGGGATTTGGTATAATCCGGGTAATGTGCAGGCCTTGTGTGTTAATTGTATGTCCTGTGTATTGTTTTTAGACCAAGAACGAGAGAGGAATCTAGAACATGGGAAAGCTCGGGTCGAATAGAGCTTGGAACATTTTGAGGTAGGTGATGGCTTATGATTTTCTGTGAATGTGTATATTCATGTACTCATGTCTAAGTGATCGTATGCATTACATTGCTTAAGGAAATTGCGTGGAATATCTAGGTTCCTGTTTACAGTCTGTGATTGAACGGTGTTTACTTGTTAGTTTTACAAATTGTGTGTGTTCATTTATTGACTGTGGTTTGTTGAAATTCGGTTGGCTCAGGTTCCACGCCTAGTACGGGTATAACACATGGTTGGAATGGGTACCACGCCTGGTATGGGTATAACATTCGATTGGCATGGGTATCACGCCTGGTACGGGTTTACTTTATTGCATCTTGCATTATTTCATTGACTATTATATTGCATTGGTTGATATTGGTTCCGTGAGTGGACCGAGTTATTTAAATAAATGTGATACTTGGTATTAGTTCCGTGAGTGGACCAGGTTGTCTAGTTAAAGGTGCTATTGTTGGTGGTCCTTGAGTGGCCGGGAACTTGTTTAACTGTTGTGTTGGTCTTGGTTTAGGCCAGGTTGAATCATTACTTTGGTATGTATCCAGAGGGGATTCCAGGGTGAGTCCGGGCTAGACTGAAGGGTATAGTTAATGGCTCATATTCGTGGTATTGAACTGTAAGAGATGTATTTCATGCTGGGACAAGGTAGGTAGAGACTTGTAGTCTAGGGCCTGTATACTTGTTGCATGTTTTCCATTTATTTACTTGTATATGTTGTACTGTTATATATACTGTTTACTTGGAAACTTGCTGATGATCCTACCAGTACACAGTGGTGGTGTACTGATACTGCATTTGTCTTTCTTTTGGTGAGTACAAGAAATTTACCAGCGACTGAGACACAACCTCGCATTTAGCACCAGTGATTTATGACTTTCAAGGGTGAGCTGCTTATTTTGAGCTACCTTGGGTTATCTTAGAGTTTCAGTCCATTTGTTTCAGACTTAAAACTATTTCATTTTGTCTTTTGGGGTTGCATCCCCGTATTTTAGATATTTGGTATTGATGTTTGGTACAATGACTTTCAGTTCCTAGGAGGGATTTTCCGCAGGATAATAATTATGTTTAGTTAGTGAATTGTTTGATTGTAGCTTACTTTTCGCTTGCTGGTTTTAGGCTGTTAGTCTAGGCAAGGGTTGAATTCTATTGGTTCGCTCATTCGAGGGTTGGGTGGGTGCCACTCACGATGGGTTGGGTCGTGACAATGATGGTATCAGAGCTAGGGTTCATTGATCTCGTTGTACCAAACAGGTCTAGTAGAGTCTTGCAGAACGGTGCAGAGATGTTCGTACTTTTCTTCGAAAGGCTATGGGCCTTTAGGAAAAACTATCTCTTCCTTCTTTCCTCTGTGCTATAACTCGATTCTAATTGGTATCTGGTGATAAAAATTGGTATCTAACCTCATTCACTCTTTTGGCCGAAGATGGTTACTACAAGGAATAACAGAGTAAGGATAGTAGTCCCAGCAGCGGGCTCGGCAATCCGCGGAAGAGGTAGTGAAAGGGGCAGGGGTGGAGCTTGAGCTGCTGCTACACGTGAGGTAACCCCTCCCCCACCTCAGGATCATGTGGCTGAGGATGTAGAAGAAGTGGTTGTAGAGGATGGAGGGGCTCAGGAGGAGGCGGCACTGATTGGGGGTGTAGGCCTTCCTACTATGACACCGGAAGCTTTTAGGCAGGCGTGGGATATTCTGAGTTGGTTGGTTGGTGCTGGAGCCATACCCACAGCTTATGAAAATCAGGCCTTGGATACTCAGCTAGCGGTTACTACTACACCAAGGATGGATGCAACTTCAGGCACAAATGATCTTCTCAGGCCAATGCTAGGCCCAATGATGACAGGTAATGAGAATGAGATGCTGACTAAGTTCCTTAAGGTGAAACCTCCGATGTTTCAGGGTATAGACAAGGAGGATGCCTATAAGTTCATCTTGGATTTCCATGAGAGGTTACATAAGTTGGGTATTGCACGTCAGCATGGGGTGGAGTTTGTCACTTTTTAGCTGCATGGTGATGCCAAGCAGTGGTGGAGGTCTCATGTTGAGTGTCGGTCTTCTATCCTACCTCCATTGACTTGGGAGCAGTTCCATGCATTGTTCCTAAAGAAGTACGTTCCCCGTACTTTGAGGGACAGGAAGAAGGATGAGTTTCTGAACTTGGAGTAGGGTAGCATGTCGGTCTCAACTTATGAGGCTAAGTTCCATGCGTTATCTCATTTTGCTACACAGATGTTGGGTTCCGAGGAGGAATGGGTCCGGTTGTTTATTAAGGGTCTGAGTAGTGATCTGCAGGTACTGTCAGTGCATATGACTTATTCAGGAAAGGGTTTTAATGATATAGTGGATTATGTGAAGAAGATTGAGGGGGTTAGGCAAGCAGGGCAGGCTAAGGCTTTAGCCAAGAAGCCCCAGAATGAGGGAAACTATAGTGGTTTATACTCCCGGGGCCAGCATCAGCAAGATTATCCGACCCATCCTATTCAGTCAGCTCTTTCAGCTACAACAGGTGGTTGTCAGGGAGCTCAATATTTAGCTCCTAGAGGCCAGGGAGCATCCAATACATCAGCTAGCAGACCTACTCTTGACCGTGGTTGCTTTCATTATGGTGAGTTAGGCCACTTTAAAAGGGAGTGTCTACATAGACAGACAAGTAATCAGGGTGAGCAGCAGACTAGAGCAGTGGTTCCGGCAGGCACAGGCGGTAATGCTAGGGGTTGCCCACATGGTGGGCGAGGTAATTTTCAAGGAAGCTCGGGAGACAGAGGGAACAGCAGCGCATGCAGGGGTGCGGTGCAGCCAGCCCGAGAAGTTTCCTGGATTGATGATCGGGCACTTTGCTATGCTTTTCCAGGAAGGACTGAGGTGGAAGCCTCAGATGCGGTGATCATAAGTACTATTCTTATCTGTGATAAAATGGCTTTTGTATTATTTGACCCAGGTTCTACATATTCTTATGTGTCTGTGAGTTTTGATTTGGGGCTGGGTTTGACCTGTGATATCCTTGATTCCCCTATCTATGTTTCTACCCCAGTGGGAGAGTCGATGATTGTGACTCTTGTATATCATGACTGTTCTATTATTTTTGTGGGGTTACATACTTGGGTAGACTTGGTAATCCTGGATATGGCTGATTTTGATATTATCTTGGGTATGACCTGACTATCTCCTTATCATGCTGTGTTGAACTGTAACACCAAGACTGTGGCTCTAGAAATTCGAGGCAAGGATAGGCTAGAGTGGGAAGGTGTGTACAAGCCTAATCCATTTAAGATAATATCATTTGTCTGGGCTAGGAAGCTAGTGGGGAGGGGGTGTCTAGCCTTCTTGGCTCATCTCCAGGATGATAGTGTGGAGTCTCCTCCTATTGAGTCGATTCCAATAGTTTCCGAATTTGTAGAGGTGTTTCCAGCGGACTTGCCTGGCATGCCTCCGGACAGAGACATAGATTTTTGTATTGATTTGGAGCCAGACACTCGTCCTATTTCCATTCCTCCGTATAGAATGGCTCCGGTAGAGTTAAGGGAACTTAAGACTCAGCTGCAGGAACTCCTAGATAAAGGATTTATACGTCCCAGTGCTTCACCTTGGACTGCTTCGGTCTTTTTTGTAAAGAAGAAGGATGGTAGTATGCGGATGTGCATATATTATAGGCAGTTGAACAAGGTGACCATCTGGAATAAGTACCCTCTACCCTGTATAGATGATTTGTTTGACCAGCTTCAAGGTGCATCAGTGTTCTCAAAAATTGACTTGAGGTCGGGGTACCATCATCTAAAGATTAGATCTGAGGACATTCCGAAAACTACTTTTCAGACCCAGTATGGGCATTATGAGTATTTAGTAATGTCATTTGGTTTGACCAATGCGCCGACAACATTCATGAGTTTGATGAATGGGGTGTTTAAGTCCTGCTTGGATTCTTTTGTTATCGTATTCATCGATGATATTTTGATCTACTCTAAGAGTAGGGAGGAGCATGCTAATCATCTTCATATTGTGCTGGATATCTTGAAGCACCAAAATCTTTATGCAAAATTCACTAAGTGTGAGTTTTGGTTGACTTCTGTGGCATTTTTGGGGCATGTAGTGTCAGAAAAAGGGGTGATGGTGGATCCCCAGAAAATTGAGGCAGTCAAGAGTTGGGTTCGGCCTAGCTCTGTGACCGAGGTGAGGAGTTTTGTTGGGCTCGCGGGGTACTACCGGAGGTTTGTTAAGAATTTTGCTTCTATTGCTACTTACCTGACCAGGCTGACACAGAAGGAGGTACCATTCGTGTGGTCCGACAAGTGTGAGGAGAGCTTACAAAAGCTCAAGACACTTCTGACCACAACCCCTATTTTTCCCTTGCCGGTTGAAGGTAAAGACTTTGTTGTTTACTGTGATACTTCACATTCTGGTTTGGGTGCTGTGTTGATGCAGGACAGGAATGTGATAGCCTATGCATCAAGGCAGTTGAAGGTGCATGAGAGGAATTACCTGACTCACGATTTAGAGTTGGCAGCGGTGGTTTTTGCATTGAAAATTTGGAGACACTATCTTTATGATGTCAAGTGTGAGGTATTCACAGATCATCGCAGTCTGCAACACATTTTCACTCAGAAGGATTTGAATCTGAGGCAGAGGAGATGGATGGAGTTATTGAAGGATTATGATGTGACAATTCAGTACCATCTGGATAAGGCTAATGTGGTGGCAGACGTATTGAGCCAGAAAACTGTTAGCATGGGTAGCTTGGCTTGTTTAGGGGCATCCAAACTACCATTGGCTAAGGAGATTCGGGATTTAGAGGCCAAGTTCATGTACTTCAGTGTTTCAGATCAAGGTGGGTTGTTGGCCAGCATTGAGGTCAAGGCCACCTTCATAGAGGACATAAAGGCGAAACCGTTTTAGGATCTGAAACTAGGTAAATTGCGAGGCAAGGTAATATTCGGAGAGTCCAAAGATGTCATGTTAGACTCTGGTGGAGTGTTGCATTTTAGGGAGAGGATTTGTGTTCCTCGGGTTGATGATATAGTTCAGAAAAATCTTGACATAAGCTCATGGTTTGCGGTACTCAATTCATCTGGGTGTGACCAAAATGTACAGGAACTTGAGGCAGCATTACTGGTGGCCTGAGATGAAAAGGGACATAGTAGATTTTGTGTCCAAATGTCAGAACTGCCAGTAGGTAAAGTATGAGCATCAGAGACCTACAGGACTACTTCAGAGAATGCCAATTTCAAAGTGGAAGTGGGAAAGGATAGCCATGGATTTCGTAGTGTGTCTTCCCAAGACATTGGGGAAGTATGACTCAATTTGGGTCATTGTTGACAGGCTGACCAAGTACGCTTATTTCATTCCAGTCAGGGTAGATTACAATTCACAGCAATTGGCTAAGATCTACGTGAAGGAGATTATGAGACTGCATAGGGTACCACTGTCCATCATTTCAGACAGGGGTACGCAGTTTACTTCTATGTTCTGGGGCAAGTTATATGAAGAGTTGGGTACACAACTCACTTTTAGCTCAACCTTCCATCCTCCAACTGATTGTCAGTCAGAGAGGATGATTCATGTACTAGAGGACATGCTGAGAGCATGTGTAATGGACTTCAGTGGTCATTAGGACAAGTTTCTACCATTGTGTGAATTCTTGTACAATAATAGCTACCACTCCAGTATCGATATGGCACCGTTTGAGGCCCTATATGGGAGGAACTGCAGATCACCGGTTCGGTGGTTTAAGGAAGGTGATGTGAAGCCTCTAGGCATAGATTTAGTGAAAGAAGCGCAAAAAAAGCTAAGGGGCCATACATACCAAGTTGCTGGCTGCTCAAAGCAGGCAGAAGGAGTATGCAGATCGCAAGGTCTGGGACATGGACTTTCAGGTAGATGAACAAGTATTGCTTAAGGTATCGCCAATGAAAGGTGTTATGCGGTTTGGTAAGAAGGGAAAGCTTAGCCATCGATTCATTGGTCCATTTGAAGTGCTAGAAATTATGGGGCCAATGGCGTACAAGTTAGCACTGCCACCTAGTTTGTCGGGCATCCATCTGGTATTCCATGTATCCATGCTCAAGCGATAACATAGGGATGGGGACTACATCAACAAGTGGGATGAGGTACTTTTTGATAAGGATCCTCGTTATGAGGAGGAACTGGTTTTGATTCTTGCTCGGGATATCCGGAGGTTGAGGACAAAGGTGATTGATATAGTGAGGGTTCAGTGGAAGCATCATCCGATTGAGGAAGCCACTTGGGAAACTGAGAAGGACATGCGAGACAAGTACCCTCAATTGTTTGAGGATTCAGGTACTACATTTCCTTCCTTTTATTTCGGTAATTTTTGGTTGATCGTTCGGGGATGAATGATGGGTAAATTGGTATTTGTTGTAAAGACCGGGTCCGTCGTTATGGGTATTTTCATCATGCCAAGTTTTACAGTTATAAAACTCCGAGTTTGGGAGTTTGAAATTCTAGGCTAGGCTAGCCTCGACCGGTTTTGGAGCGAGGTAGAGTCTAGAGAAATCCGGGTAAAAATAGGTTTAGGTGTCTTGTATTGAGCTAGTTTTCCACGTAGACATGACATAAAGGATTCCGGAGGACTTTTAGGAATCGCATTTGGGTAAGTAGAACTCCAGAAATTGTGTTTGACATGAAGGGGTTGTTTCAGGACGTCGGGGGAAACATGTGTGTTGTGAAATGGCCAAAACTGGCAGATTTCTGAACTTTCTGTCCATGAAGAGCAAAGTCATGCGCGATAGCGGCCACCTCTATAGCGGTAGAAATTACCGCTATAACGGTGGTCAAAGGGCGGTCAACCTACTTAAGACCGCTATAGCGATGGGCTACCGTTATAGCGGGCCGACGGGTTTTTAATGTAGAAATAGCTCCCAAAATATTCAGTTTTTCTCAAGTTCATTTTGGGAGAAGGGCTAGGCGATTCTAGGCGTTTTTTTTCTTTTCCCAGTCAAAATTCTTCCCTAAGGTAAGGTTTTCGTTCCCCAACCTTTGTATTCCATTTACTATGCAGTAGAATTGCTAGTAGGAAATTTAGGGAAGGTTAGAATAACTTAGGGATGGTGAAATTCGGGAAGGAAGGGGATTCCAAGCATGTGAGTTCTTGGGTATGGATTAAAGTACATTATTATGATCATAGGTTGTTTAATTCCCTGTTTTATCCATAAAAAATGATAGAACTAGGAGAATTAACGGTGGAAAAGCCCGAGAAAAGGGTGGGATATCATGGGTGGCCTGGGGTTTGGGGATTTGGTATAATCTGGGTAATATGCAGGCCTTGTGTTTTAATTGTATGTCCTGTGTATTGGTTTTTGACCAAGAATGAGAGAGGAATCCGGAACACGGGAAAGCTCGGGTCGAATAGAGCTTGGAAAATTTTGAGGTAGGTGATGGCTTATGATTTTCTGTGAAAATGTATATTCATGTACTCATGTCTAAGTGATTGTATGCATTATATTTCTTAGGGAAATTGCGTGGAATGTCTAGGTTCCTGTTTACAGTCTGTGATTGAATGGTGTTTACTTGTTGGTTTTACAAGTTGTGTGTGTTCATATATTGACTGTGATTTATTTACAATCGATTGGCTCAGGTACAATGCCTGGTATAGGTATAACACATGGTTGACACGGGTACCACGCCTGGTATGGGTATAACATTCGGTTGGCATGGGTACCACGCCTGGTACGAGTTTACGTTATTGTATCTTGCATTGTTTCATTGAATATTGTAGTGCATTGGTTGATATTGGTTCCGTGAGTGGACTGGGTTATTTTACTGAATGTGATACTTGGTATTGGTTCCGTGAGTGGACCGGGTTGTGTAGTTAAAGGTGCTATTATTAGTGGTCTTTGAGTGGGCGGGAACTTGTTTAACTGTTGTGTTGGCCTTGGTTTAGGCCAGGTTGAATCATTACTTTGGTATGTGTCCAGAGGGGATTCCAGTGTGAGTCTGGGCTAGACTGAAGGGTATAGTTAATGGCTCATGTTCGTGGTATAGAACATAAGAGACGGATTTCATGCTGGGACAAGGTAGGTAGAGACTTGTAGTCTAGGGCCTGTATTACTTGTTGCATGTTTTCCATTTATTTACTTGTATATGTTGTACTGTTATATATACTGTTTACTTGGAAACTTACTGATGATCCTACCAGTACACAGTGGTGGTGTACTGATACTGCACTTGTCTTTCTTTTGGTGAGTACAAAAAATCTACCAGCGACTGAGACGCGACCTCGCATCTAGCACCGACGATTTCTGACTTGCAAGGGTGAGCTGCTTGTTTCCAGCTACCTTGGGTTATCTTAGAGTTTCAGTCCATTTGTTTCGGACTTAAAACTATTTTATTTTGTCTTTTGGCATCCCCGTATTCTAGATATTTGGTATTGATGTTTGGTGCAATGACTTTCAGTTCCTAGGAGGGATTTTCCGCTGGATAATAATTATGTTTAGTTAGTGAATTGTTTGATCGTTAGTTTACTTTTTGCTTGCTGGTTTTACGCTGTTAGTCTAGGCAAGGGTTGAACTCTATTGGTTCGCTCATCTGGGGATTGGGTGGATGCCACTCACGACGGGTTGGGTCGTGACACTATGTCTCTAACTCAGACTAGGTAGTAGAAACACCCTTTGAAAATCAACTTCTTTTCTCTAAGGTACAAATAAGTCTACCCTTAGGTATCAAAACATCACTCTCTCATTAAAGTAATTGTTTATTAGGAAACTGGAATCTAACCACTTTGGTTCAACAAATAGTGTAGTGTAACATGATGACAAGTCTATCCCTATTACAATGTCAAAATTAACCTTCTATAATTTAAATAGATCAGAGATAGTATTTCTATAACACACCATAATTGTATAACCTCATAGATTAGTTTAACAGAAATAGACTTAGCGATATGACTGGATACAAAGAATAGTTCACATAATTATTTGGGCTCTATCCCAAACTTCTTAGAGACATGGGGGTTACATATAACAAAGTAGATCAATGATCCATAAGAGAATAAACATCAATGATGAAGATTCTCGATATACCTATGACAATATCTGGAGATGTCTTTGAGTCCTAATAACCAGCTAAAGCATATAAATAGTTCTAACCTTTGCCTCTATTTATGCCTCATCTATTTAGATCTTAAGAGAAACTATAGCAATGGATTTGGTTAACTGAGCTACATTACCTATACCCTATATAGATGTTGGGGAATCTATTTTAAAATGTATATCAAGACCACAACCAAAGCATATGTCCATGACCACGAGACATTCACATGCATGGCCCTTGCCAAACTTGCTGCATGAAGAACGTTATGAAGTTCTCTGTGCAACACTAGCATGTGATTGTGAGCAAAGAGCTCTGGAATTTTATCTAACCTAACATCTCTGGTTTTATCTAGGCCTCTAAGATGGAGTGCTAGCTGCAGATGGTGATAGTCCTGATGCCCTCATATTAAAGAATGATCATCCGTTACCTCCCTGATATCTTTTATTGTTGCAAGATGACCTAGCCCTCTTGTTTTGATTTTAATCCTTGTTGGATCTGATCTTCTATTTTGTTCCTTAATCTGTTGTGCATAAACATTAACCTAGCTATAACCATGTCTTTTTTTAGCAAGGGTATAGAATACTCTCTATACATGTTAGTTTGAAGTCCAACTATAAATCGATGTATTTCTACCCCCATAGTAGAAACTAACTCATGATCTTATCACAATAGTTGCATAAACGAGAGACTGTAATCCCTCACACTGATAGTGCATTTCTTGAGGGCTATAAATTCATCAACCTTGGATTCCTTTAGCTTTAAGGGCAGAAAATGTTCAATGAAAGCATTCTTAAAATCATGCCAAACTACGAAAGCTAGATATTTTCCTCTAGTTAATTTTCATTACTCATACTACATGACAACCATATCGTTCAGATGATTGGAGGAAAATTCAAGTCCCTCAGTCTCCTTAGCATATATGACTCAGAGAATCCTCTACACCTCATCTATGAAATTCAGGGATGCACTTTAGGCTTGGATCCTCTAAACATTGGTAGGTTTATACAAAGAAATTTTGCTGATCTTAGAGGTAGCTAAACTCTAATGAGGACCTGTATTCTATGGTGGTGTTCCATGGCATTTGGGTTATGTAGCAACTAGTTGGGTGACAATCTAAATACACTACTAAAAAAAGGTGAAAACTGACCTAAAAAAACCTACTTCCTGAGGTCGGTTTCCCCAAAAAAATAGACCAAAAACCGACCTCAACACTGATGTAGGAAAATCCTTGGTCAGTAATCAAAATTGACCTCTGGAGGTCGGTAAAAACTGACCTCGAGAGGACGGTAGATTATTTTTGAAAAATTATGACCTCAAGAGATTGATTATTTTAAAAAAAATTCAAAAATTTCAACCTCCGGATTTAGTTTTTAAAATTACAATATAATAAAATGGACCATCAAAGGTTAGAACCCCCATCTTCTTTGTGATAGAAGACATTTCCACCACTAGACCGTTGATGCTTAATGGTTATCAATTATGTTATTTTTTATTTATACTCTTTCAGTATATATTTTATTACAAAAAATCGACCTAAAGAAGTCAGTTTGTTTTAAAAATTACAAAACCGACCTCCCAAGGTCATTTTTTATAAAAAAATTGCAAAACTGACCTTCCGAGGTTAATTTTTGCAAAAATTAAAATTAAAAAAACAAGATGTCAGTTTTGATTTTTTAAAAAAATTTGACCTCCGGAGGTCGGTTTGAATTTTTTAGATTTTTGGAGCTAAAGAAACTGACCTCTAAAAAATTTAATTTTTTTTGAAAAGCCGACCTCGCGAGGTCTGTTTTAGTTGTTTTTTTAGTAGTGATATCTCTTCATGTGAATAGCTTAATGGTGGTGTATATGACATAGGTTTTTCCATATCATCCTCTGTTAATGGTAGAGTTGATGTATGAGTGGTTTGAATAGTAGGGTGACCCTAAGATCTTGTTTGAATACCTTAAGTCTGAGGCAACTCACGGGTGTTCGCCTTTGCTGTAGCATTAACCCCTTGGCTTGTAGTTGGTTTACTCTTAGCAGACATTTTTTGAAGCAGTGTAGTAATACACAAGTTAGAATTGACTCATAAGACTCAACTATAGCACGATCTAGAGTATGACAAAAGAATAACATTCTTAAATATCATCTAGCCTCCTAATTATATTTATATATGACACACTTAATGCTCGTAATTAAGACTCTACTAGGCACGACTTCATAGACTTTCTAGAATACTTGAACCTAGTTCTCTAATGCCAAATATATCATACACCGACCCTCAGCCTAGGAGGAACCGATCACTCAATTCTTTAACTTCCCCACCAACAAACATAACCTGATAATAAGACATATGACGAAAGGATGTAATATATCAATATCATAAACAATATTCTTTAAAAAGAAGTTTCATTCATAAGCTTTCATAAGTCAAAATCATAACATCTCATAAATAGAATGATTTTCTGCTATTTATATCATAGAATATTTCAGACACACATATTTATGAAGCCTATAACATAACATGAATAAAGTGTTTTACTGAGAAAAGGCCCCCCAACATCCTTTAAACTAGAAAGTTGAAATAGAAGATAACACCTAAAAGCAAGTGGAGCTCACCAATAGCTAAAGTATAGAATCCTAATGAGTAGACTAACCATCCTAAGTACCTGAGCCTGCATTATTTAAAATGTAGTGGCCCCCGACAAAAAGAATGTAAGTACATATTGAATTGTATCATGTGTTATATGATAGAATAAAACATGAAACATAACTGAAGTAAAAAAAGACATCCAAACAAATCATAGCCATGATGTGGAATGAAATCAAAGGATATAAATTTAGTAGGTTGACCTTAATATTTTCATTTTTCATCATTCAAATAGTTTATTATGAGAGGTTCTTAGTTTAACCAACATAATTTACCATGAGAGCACATGGATATGATCTCGTCCCAATCAAGTAAGTCATCACATACATTGCTAAGGTATGGAAAGTACATAACATAGTTGCTAGCAAGGAATCCACAATAAGACATATCGAGGCTTCATAGAGGATTTTTCAGAACCAATGGAATGATCCAATACTAATGTTGGCATACATATTTTTGGGCATGAAGGCTTTTTCAGTTATCAATAAAACACTTGTTTCCTTACATTGTATCATTTAGCTCATGGAATCAGAAATAATAATTCATAAATCACTTTCATGGATATGTTCATCATATCATAAAAATCATAATGTTCTTCCCTTTTAAAGAAAACACCATTTTCATGATTATCATATATTTTATGAAGAAACTATAAATCTCATGAAATAAAATCATAATCAGCGTATAAGAGATTTCATAAGAGTTCACGGTGTTCAGAATGAATTTACCTAAATAAACATATAACTTTCATATTTAACCATAATTTGTCTCATGAGGAGGGTTCATGGAAATTTCAAGAAAACATAATGTGGGGAAGAATAACTGAGTTCTCACACATGAGATAGCTTTCCTACCTTAATTTTTTTCAAGAATTAGAAGAAAGATTCAAACTTGGAGAAGAATGCTTAAAATCCTCTCTTGGACCTTGAAATAGATTTCTTCAAAATCCTAAGATTTTAATGAAGAATTTTAATTAGAAACCATTGTCCTACTTTATAGTTTCTTGGAATTACTTGTAATATGTTTACCTTGTTGTATGAGGAAGTGGAGAGAGAAAAACTTTGTTCTAGGGTTTGGAATTGCAAGAACATAAAAGAAAATTGGACTAGGTCACATTTATAGACATCCAAATGAGATGAATTATGGTAAAATTATGTGTTATAAACGATCCATAGGTTGGATATATGCTTCATTATTCTAGCCATAAATTAAATTGGGTGGATAAATAGTACCTCTAAAATTTGGCATCTCAATTTACAATCCCCGAGTACTGGTCGTGTATAAGTTTTATGGTTGTGGCTTGCACCATAATTGGAAGTCTTTGGGTTTTTGATATACCTATGGTACTGGGTTCCTATAACCCCATATGATCCGTAGGTTGCATCATAAATAGGCATCTCTTCTTAAAGAATAGGTTAATTTTTGGGAGGTCTCAACCACGGTACCATGTACTATCTGTATATCCTTTTTTGAGCTTACATGTCCCCTATATTTAGATCTTTAAAGCTCAAGACATAATCCTCCCATAAACCATTAGATGGATCATAAGTCTATATTGTGGTCTGTAGGTCGTATCTCCCTAACCAAATTGGGTAGGTATACTTAAGATCACTTATATGTCTGTGGGTCAATTATACAACCCATGTATTGCTATGGTTCGTACATTTTAGCCGAATTTCTAGATTTTGATCCTCTGAATTCCTAGACACTTTCATACTTGTGTATTGACATAATATCTCAAAATAAATCTTTAGTTCATGCATCCGATCATATTTTTGTAGTTTGTATCAAGTTATATTCTCATATATTTTGGTTCTAGGTGACTTGAGAGATTTTATGTGTGAAAAGGCACGTGGATTACAATATTTGTTACATTTGGGATTTCTAAAGGTGTAACTAGATATTGCAGTTACTAATTCTGGTTCAGATTTATAGGGTATGAGGCCATAGGCCTGTATAGAAGAGCTTAGAGTGGTGATCGAGTAAAAAAAAATCACGAAAGGCTTATATATTGGAGAGTTTGATGTATTCTGAATTTCATGAAGTTCTATCACATGTGTACGATTTGTGAGATTTGATGATATAGAGTTATAATGTATAGATCCTCAGTATTGAATTGATGAAATCTATAGAATTAAGCTTTAAGTCCAAAATAACAACACAGGTTTGATGGTTCATGAACATAAAGATGATATGGGTCACCATAGACTTTTGAAGGGCTTAATAGTGATTTTTGTGAAGATTTGGGGTCTGTTTGGGTGACTATGATTGATATGTGGGTAATTATGCATTTTACACTGGGTTGAAGTGCTAATTTTATTCCAAGTGGCTTATGAATATATTAGTGGAAAAATTTAAAGTTATATAGGTTTATGGAGGATTACTAGTGAATTGATACAACCTTGGTTATGGAAACTACATGACCAATTCAACGGAGTTACACATATAGCCAGTAATGTACTGGGGATATATGAATAGATATGGGAAGCCTTTCGAGTGATTGGTAGGTTTGCAACAAATTTGACACAATAAGATAGTTACTAGTATAATGGGCAAGGCATGTTATTTGAAGATCTGAATGGAAATTATATATTAGTTCTTGACTCAATTACTCGATCTCGATGAAATACAAATATTGGACAATGAATTAGAGTAATTGACGTTTAACAAGATCCATTTCAGACATAAATGCTTAGAATTAGATCAGAACAGACAACGATTCTTTTCTTGAAAGAAGAGTCATGATTCAGACTTGTAGGATGTGACAATATTTTTGCTAAAGGTTGCTTATGGTAAATACGACTTTGGTAGGTGTGAGAGGAAGATAAGTAGAATTAGGATATTTTACCAGTATAAGTTTGTCAATGGTTTACGATGATAATTATCGGATTGTGGTGATTGTTAAGGTATTTTTTGAATCAATTACATTCATAAGTATTATTATAATCAAATAAGGTATTGTGTATAAAGAAATTTTGAATATATGAGAATAATTTGTTTGGAGAAGTTTTGGTTATGAATAATGGACATATATGCTTATAAGTTAAGACAAAGGAGACTAACAAATATAGTGAACAAATAGAACTACATATGCAATTATTGCTTGAGAGTACTTACATAAGGTTAACAATACATATATACAATTGCTTGACAATTTTGGCAATTTTCTTAACCTGTTCGAGAATGAACATTTGTTGAAGTGGTAGATGATGTTTATGACCTTCAAGGGTGATTCACGATGGTGATCAGATGTGTTACAATGAAGATTTTTAATTTTGGAGGTTCAGAATTGGAAAAATTTGACCAAAGCTAACCTTTTAGGTTAACATGGTCAAAATTGGGCATTGTCGATTCCATTAGGTTTCATCAATTTTTTTTTGTCCAGGATCTCTTTCATCATCATTCATTTCATCATCTTTGGATAAAGAAAGGTGCAATTTTTTACACCCAAGTCAATTTCGAGTGATGATCTCTACTTTTCCTTGTTGTCCTTATGCTCCTTCCTACGCTTGATTTGCAAACTCGTCTGATTTTAAAATACAGTCTTGGTGAAATTTTTTGAGGAACTTCCTAAAAAATTCTTCCCTAATTTAGAACATAATAAACTTTTTAGATCCTTTGTAAATCTTAATGTCATCTGCAATTGAATTTTTTAGGCCTTCCCTCAAGAATACTACCCAGTTTGCTTCAACAATCTTTGATATTCATTTTTTTGAGATCTTCACGAATATTCTGCCCCATTTGCTTTCTTCGATATGATCTTCGAACTTGTCTATAGGAGATTACATCATCTTATGAAATTTTTGGGATCTTTTCTAAAACTCTACCCTACTTTCCATCATTTAGGTAGAATATGAATGAACCTGTAAGGCGCCTACGTATCCTCATCATTTAGGTAGAAGATGAATGAATCTATTATAAGGCGCCTATGTATTTTCCAAAAATATAGGAGTTAGATCAAACAGAGTTTTGGGTACATAGGGAAATTAAAAATTACTAAAGAAGTGACCGAAGCCAATATTGGTCATCTACGTATATCACTAATGAGGTTAGGTCATTACATTGTTCATTTCATCTGAAGCATGATTACAAAGGGTAGTTGGATGTAAAGTAGAACATTGATATGTAGAAAAATCTTTAGATCTCCTCGTGTGTCTTGTGATTCTTTTTTGGTTGTCTTGATATCTAGTTGTAATGACTCGCTTCGTCATTATTAAAAATTCGCGGTAAAAATGAATGAATATAAATTTTTTATATTACAAATTTTGCGTGGAAGTGATTGTGGTTATGTTTAATAAGACACAAATTTAAAATAAAGTCATTGTGGGACTGACAAGCAGAGTTTCACCATAGCAGTCCCGTTCTCGTCACAACAAGCTCACGCAGCGAGGAAACTTCTGGTGCAGTAAAGCTTGCAAAGTAGAACTCGAGAGTTATTATTTCTCTCCTAAATCTTTTCCAAAAAGGATATTTTCTCCTAAAAATATCCCAGGGATTTCCAAACCCTAGAACACCAAGAAAAGAGAAGAAAATCTCTCTAAAAATGATGCGGTTTGTCCTTCTCCTCACGGATCCTCCCTCCGGATTCATTGAACAAAAGCAAGGAGCAAGGTTGTGCAGTTGTAGCAGTAGCTCAGCTCGAGGTAGGTCATGGTTGAATTGTGGTAAAGACTTTGATGTTGTGATTGTCATATTGTGTTAGAGTTGATGGAGATATCATGTTTGGGACTTCGGGAATGGAGTCTGGATAGAACTACTAGAAAATATAGAAATTGGAATCTTGCGTATTGTTATGCCTATGTTTTGTGTATCTTGAAGTGATCATGAATGTGATAAGTCTAACAAAAATAATAAAGGATGTGATAGTTTATTATGGTGTTTTGGGAACCGGACCATAATGTTAAAATTTGAAAAAGAAATTACAAAATGATAAACACTCTGGGTGTGTGACACATTCTTGATTGATGTGATCTTACTTGATGACTTATATGTTGTTCAGACGTAATACATTTTTGAGGTGACTGTTTTATCAAATACACTACTTGTTGTAATTCCTGAGTTATGATGTAAAATGGTATGTTAGTGAGATTTATCTTAGGAAATAAACACGGTTAATGGTGGAGTTTAATCTGTAATAAAAAGAAAGCAAACTATGATTGTGTGGTCATATAATATGGTTAAGTTTCCAATAGTTAGCTAACAAATGAAGAACTTATGAATAAATTAATAGCAAGAAGGGTGGGTCTTTACCCCTAGTAACAATAGTTGTGGGCCATTATGTGAATAACGTAGTTTAATTGGAGTTGAAACTTAATTTAGTGCTTGTATATGTTTGAATTAAAGTACTTGTGGTTGTTCTTCGGACCTGCTTGAGTTTATGATTGTGATCATGTAAATTCTTGAATGAATAAGCTATATATATATATATATATATATGAAGTTGATTAGAGAACATTGAAATGATAATGTGTACATGTGATTAGTGCACTGTATTATATCCTGAGAGATGGAGACTTTGAACCATAGGTTCACATTATTTAAGGGGTTGGGTACCGCACCAATACATATATCATTTATGACATTGTAGATTTTGTACCATGATGATACAGATATCGTTGATGAAAATAAGGATCGAGTACTACAAGCCGGTACATATATTGATATTTTATTATTATTGTGGATCAGGTACCATGAGCCAGTACAAATATTAATATTTTAATATTATTATTATAGATCGAGTACCATAAGCTGATACATATATTGATACTTTATTATTAATATGGTTCGAGTACCATGAGCCGGTATGGTATATGGACCCTGGTGCGCCTCCTGCAGGTCATGGCTAGTAGGAAAAAAATAAGTCCTTTTAGTATGTGTGTACACCCTTATATTTACTTTTGTTGATATGATGAGTTAGAATAACAACTTGAGAATGAGACTGAGGTTACTGACTTGTGATGAATAGGCTGGGTGAGCCTCGATACGGTATATTTAGGGATGAGTTACAGAGACTATAAGTCTGAGAGATTGTGTGGAAATGAGATCCATATTGTGTTGCGATTGAATATATTATAAATTTTGTGTGACTTGATATGTCTGTTTGGTGGCTGTTCTTCTCTTCACTGTTATACTTGATACATTTGTTGGGTGACTATTATGTCCCTAATTTGACCCTTGATGTGTTGGTTGGTAATATGTGATATGTCTGTTGGTAATACTTGATATGTTTGTTGGTAATACTTGATATTTCTGTTGGTAATACTTGATATGTCTGTAAATGAAGTTTAATTGTAAGACTGTGATGATTTCTAGGTGAACTTGGAATGTGTGTAAAATTTTATGATAATGACAATCAGTTGAAGACTAATAAATAACTAATGTTATTTTTGAGTTCAGAATGAGAATGTGTGAAGTAAGGGTGTCACGTGACTATAATGAAAATACTAGAGATAACTGCTAGGGTTAATCAAAATTTAGAATGTTAATTCAACTCTTATGAATTGTAGTGGTGTAAGTATGAGGTGGGGTGTTTTACGTGTGCTTGAGTTGGAATTCTCTCTGTAAGTGATGCTATTAAGATTATCTGTGCATGTTGACCTCTATAGGTGTATTATGTGAAGTAATCTTAGTTGGCCAATGATACCTACTAGTACGTGTGGTGTACTGATATTACTCTTGTTACATCCTTTTAGGTGTAGATGTGTGATAGGTTGACTGAAGTCTCATTGCTTGGATTGAAGAGTCTCCATTAGTAACTTCCGTATTCTATCCACAGACGAAATTTGTGTCTTGTATATTTTCTTGACATATTCTTTATTTTAGAAGCTCTTGTATATGTCTTGACCAGGTCCTAGGAAGGGTTATACTTACTGTTTTTCAAAATAGTTGTGTAATTTCAAGCTTAATGGAATATTTAAATTTATGTGTTTTTTCTTGATTATTAGTATGTTGAACTATTTAAAGAAAAGACTTCTACTTAATCATGATGGACAAGTAAGGGGTTTCTCCAATTGAATTAGAATCGAGTAGGTACCTACACGACCTACCGTAATTTGGGTTGTGACAGTTGGTATAAGAGCCTAGGTTACCAGTCTCACAAGTACAAGATCAATGTCAAGTAGAGTTATGTGAATTGGTGTATTGATGTCCACATCAAATCTTCGGGATGTTATGAGTCATCTAGGAATTGTTTCCCTTTTCTTCCTTCCTATCATGCTGTCCTAGATTGTTGTCTCCCTGAGTTCAGTCCAATTGATATCTTGATAAAGATAATTAGTACTGGAAGGGTTCAATTGGTATCTAACAATATCCAATTGGTATCCGACTGTAAGAGTGATGTTAATGCATTGGATTTTTGAATATGTGATGAAATGATATTGAGGTTCTTCATCATTGAGGCTGTAATAGATTGTGATCGTTGAAACAATGATAAAATTGTCACGTGTTGAGATAATTGAAATGCATGATGTGATAAGCTAATGCCAAGTACTTTATGGGTTCTAATGAGATAGCGTAAAAGATATTATGTTGTTGCAAGGTTTTAATTTTTTTTAATGATTAGCTGGTATTCCACCCGACTACTTCGCTACAGCAAATAGAGACTTGCCATAGCGGGTCTGCTTTTATGAAGAAGGGACCGCTATAGCAAGAGGGTTTTCCCTAGGAAACCCATCCCTGTCACAATGATCTCGTCGTAGCATAGTCCCGTCCACTGCAGCGAAGGCACGAAGGAAGTAGTTAGACTTCCATGTCCCTTGTTTTAGGACTTCACCTATTTAAATATTGTATGAGAGTTAAAAGATATGGAAAGAAATTTAATAAAAAGTACTAGCCTACAAACAAGGCCATCATCCTTTGAATTCCACCAACGGCACCCCCAACATCCAAAAACAACAAGAAAAGAAATAAAAATTTATCCAAATATGCAAGAAGGTAAGGAAATTATCTAACAAGAGCCCTGCAAGGGCAAAGTGAACCAATATAATCAGAGGGGAATGAGGGGTGAGTAAATGCTCTAGACACCCCATTAATTACTGGTGCTCGAGTCATTGGACTACTTGTAATGCCCCAGAAATTCTAAACCAAGATCCAAACCTTTCTCCAGGTGTTGTTAGACCCGAACTAGATAGATTTTCATTATATCTAAGTGTTTATATCAATTCCTAAGTTTTTAAGGAGTATTAGATGTGAATTGTAGTCATAAAGGACCCTTAGCTCAAAGTTAAGTTGAAAGCCCTTCTACCGATTTAGTTTTCATTTAAGTTCTAACTAAGGTCAACTTCAAATGATCATAACTCCTAGAATAAAAAGATTTAGGTCGCCTAGTACCCACCAAAGTAAAGGTTTTTGAATCTTCTTTCCAACGCAACCAACCTATTGTTAATCCAAATCCAAAGTAAAGAGTTATGGACATTTTAGTGAAGCACTGTCAGCTGTCAAAATTCGACGGGCAGGACGACGGGCGTGGGAAACTCTGACGACGCTTATGGTGACCATCAAGGCCCATGGTGGAAGGGAATGGGAACCAGCCAGTGAGATTTTTTGACCCCCATGAAGCCCACGGTTGGGTCCGATGGCCCGTGGGACAAGCCGCCGGCGACTTTTCTACATTTTGTTCAACATTTAAGTTGGGGGTAGTTTGGTTCTTTTCTTACCTTAGGTCTTTCACCTCATCCTTTAAACACCCAAAATGGTTTATTCCTTATAAGAACTTCAAATATATCTCTAAAGAATTCCCTCAAGACTCTAAGGCAAGACAACTAGGGTTTCAAGCAAGCAAGATCTTAGAAGCTCAAGCAAGAAAGTCTCTCAAGAGGTTTCTTTCAGATTTCTTCTCCAAGTCTCCACGTCCAAACTTAGAGATTCTTCTCCAAGATTCATCCACAAAGATCTTGCTAGAAGTTCTTTAAGTTTCAGGTATGTGGGTATTCAATAAGGGAATTCCTTCACCCTTATGCCCAAAACCCCAACCTTCTAAATTGATTTTATGAATTTTTATACTACGGTTCTGACTTAGTTCTTATGGGTTCTCTTATAATTTTTTTCTTCATGATTCTCCTATGAATTCTAACTATACATTGTATAATTTTGTATGGATTTTATAAGTGGTTTCCTATACATGGTTTGAGGGCTAACCTTTGCCCAATTTGTGAAATTGTTATAAATTCAGTTTATTAGCATCAATTCATGGTTTCTCATATTTTACCCATGATCCATATAAGATTCCTTAAGTATTTTCAAAATCCCATGAATTGAGAATGATTTCTAGCATGATTTTACCCTATTGCATATTTTCAATCAAAAACCCCATTTTTAAAATCTATAAAAGCTATGCATGTTTTGAGCAAGTTCTACATGATTTTTCTACAAGTATGATGAACGAGGCATGTTTCCAAATACATGATTTTTAGCATATGATTTATGACATGACATGAAGCTTAGTCTCACCATAGTGTATTAATGATTTGTATGACATCTCAATGTTCCATTAATGCTCATGAACTATTTTTATAAAAACTAAGGTTTATGAGTTGTATGATGATCCGTGTTTACCAATATGATTATAACTATGAACAAGTTTTGGCATCAGATATGTCACATGTATGTGATCTTCATGTTATATTTTGGGAGTAGTATTTAGCACCGAGTTGGACCAGGTGAGAGTACCCTTAGTCCAAGAACTACGTGCCATCGTAGGTGCCCTCTGTGGCTTATGAAAGGATCTTGCTATTACATGGTCGTAACTTTGGCTGGTTAGGACAACCTTTTTTGGTGTGGGTGCATGACACTGGATTCCATGTAGCTTATCATGGTTTATGTCGGTTATGAGATACTCCCGCATGATTATTTTTCAAGCTATAAAGTTATATGATACTCTACTTTGAATCTTGACTTTACTTCATGATTTTATGTCTTATATCTTGATATTTACTTATGATATCTCTTTATATGAAAGAGCTCATTTTTAAGCATGTTTAAAGTATGTTTTTATCATGATTATGCATATCTCACATACTCAGTACATCCTACAGTACTGACACATATTTTGCGCTGCATCCTCTTGATGATGCAGACTCAGGTTTCCTCCCCCAGGCACGTGGCTAGAGACCGCAGGCCATTCCAGTCAGTGTTGGTGAGTCCTCATTGTTCGAGCTCTAGTTATGATCCTAGTTAGTCTATGGCTGTTTACTTTCATACTTTGAGTTAGCTAGGGTCTTGTCCTAGCAACTCCTTATGTCATGTGTAGAGGATTTTCAGACATAGACAGTATTCGAGTCTCTCTTTTGGTTTATATTTCATCTGGACTTTATCATTTATGAATTGGGTTGCCAAGATTTCTATTTATGCTTCCGCCATCTTATCTTATGAATACCTGAGTTATGCTATGACTAAGGGTTAGCTTGTGGCACTTATAGTCTCGGGTTCTATGTTACGTCTTGGGGGTAGCCTTGGGGCATGATAAACTTGGCATCAGAGCATCAAGTTCAAGAGTCCTAGGGTGTCTGAAAGCCGCATCACGTAGAATTTCTTTCATAAGTGTAAAGCATTCCTCACTTATGAGAGGGAGACTATGGGTGTCTTAGGAAAAACTTCACTTCTTTCATATTCAATATCATGTGATAGAGTTTAACTCTATTTACCCTTCTAATCCGTTCCTTTCACATTTCAGGTTAATTCCTCTATGAAGAAACCCTAAGAAAAATGTTAATCCTCCTATTCCAGACCATGAGGTTACGAATGCAGAGTTTCGTGAGGCCATCTGTATGTTGGCTCAAGCCATGAGAACTCAGTTGAATGAGAAAGAGAAACTGAAGAAGATAAAGAGGAAGAACAAGAAAACCAAAACATGGAACCAAGACTTTAGTCAACAGAAAACTTGTAGTAGGAACCGGTCATCTTTTTTCAATAGAGGTCATCTGGTCCAACCCCATCTCCAGTTAGCATACCTGCACTCGATTCTCAATCTTGTCATAGTAGGGCTCCGAGACCTTGAGATACCCTCGTTGTAGTAGTTATGGTAAGTTTCATCTAGGTGAGTGCCTTGCTGGCAAAGAGGGTTGTTTTAGATGTGGTCAGTTAGGCCATAGGATCAAGGATTGCCTCTCAGCTAAGCAGAGCAATAGTGGTGTTCAACTCAAAAACCAATTTCATTTATTGCCTAGCCAGTCGGGTAAGATATTCCTCCAGAAACCGAATCAGGTATGTCACTAGATTACTTCCTTTATTCATCCATAGTGCCCAAACCCCTATTCTTGTATGGTTGTGAGTTGTATTAACTTAGAACAAGCAGTGATAGCGGAGTATAGCATCACGATGGCTAGTAGAAAGAGAATTGTGGGTTGTTGGAAACATTTAATCTTGACATGTCATTGCAAGGAATAGGTTGTAAATTAATGAAATTGTTATGTACGACCCCTATATGAGATAGAAACTTTGAGGCTTAGTTTTTAGGCAAGGGAGAGTCTTATGCTCTAGAAGGGAGTGGATATTCATACTAGATTCTAGATTAGTGTCTATTCTATTAGGGTAAAATGATCATAGTTCAGTTTAGAGATTAGTAAGAGGTCCACAGACTTAGAAAGGTAGCACGAATCCAAGGGGGAGATATTGTGACACCCCAGAATCCAAACTAGCTTATAAACTTAGAACCTAGAAAATTTTCTACAATCTTAGACACGATGGGTAGCCGCCACGGGCATCGAAGCTCTAATAGACTGTGAAGCACATTGTGGGAATCATCTAGTGGATCTAAGACACAAATCTTCCAGTTCAATAGGCATTCATGATGGGCATCGCAGTAGCGACGGCTCGTGGGAATCCCCCATCAAAATCTCAAAGTGGTTTTTCCCCTGTCTTTCTTCCTCCGACAGGTTGTCACCACGGACGTCGTGGTTGTGACGGGCTGTGAGAACCCACTATCAAAACCCTTCAGCAACCCCAGCTCCTTTCTTGCTTATCCGATGCTTTGGTCCGATGGGCTGTCGTGGTGCGACGCCCATTGGGCAGCCCGTGAGGCGACAATTTCCTGCAGTTTCTATTCTTATGTCTGGGGTAGATTGGTCTTTTCCCTTATTCTCTTATTTCCTAAATGAGGTCATTTTGACACTTTTAGTAGGGTTTTACCCCCTGTTAGCGTAAACCTTTCCCATTCCCCTCATTTTAAATTCCAAAAAGGGAAAGAACTCCATCCTCAAAGCTTCAAGCTCCAAGCTAAGAATCTCCATCTTCAAGTCTCAACCCCTCAAGGTTCTAGCTTAGAATCTTTCAGTTCTAGTATGTCTGGTTGTAGAAGTTCTTCAAGTTGCAGCTCCTAGGTATGCTAGGGAAGAGAGGAGAAGTCTTGGAGAGTGTAAGATACAAGAAACTATAAGGTAACCATAGTTATAAGATTGCATATCGTGGTGAAATACATATGGGATTTTACTTTATGCGACTAGTGACACCATTGGTTAAGAGCTTAAGGTTAGTTAATTTTCATGATAGGAAAGAGCATTATTCTCGGGAGATAACTCTAGATGCAAGAGATCTAGTCGATATATGCTTGAACACGTTTGAAGAATGTAGTCAGACTCAGACCTTAGTATCTATATGTGCGTTGGTGAGAAGGTTAGTTGCAAATGGTAAGTGTGCTATTCAGGGAAGTTAATGTACTTAAAAAGGTGTTCTTGAGCTTAAAGGCTACCAATTGTGTTTTTTTAGTGGGATAGTCTTGTTCTTACTCCCTGCCCAGGGTGCTCATATCGTATCAGTTCAGACCTACCGGTAATCATTCCTAAGGCCAGAAGACCCTACATTCAGCTAAGTTTAGGGTAGTAAGTTCAGTTTAGAAAATAATAGTCTTCTCTTATATCTACTCCTCTAAGTTTGATGTTTTATTCAGTTGACTATGATCCCTAAGAATGTGTTTGATCTCTACGAGTTTCAGCCGAGTCCTTACTCTTAATCCAGACCAGTTATTATGCTAGATATCCAGTTTCATGTCCCATCAGTTATGCTTATGCTCTCAGAATGCATACATGTTCCATGAATCCATCTCAGTTTTTATTTCTATCAGAAATCAATTACCATAAAGTACTTCAACTATCAGAACTCCGTTGATAGGATGTCAACCTTTCCCCCCTCCACTCCCAACTTAATAGTCTTTAATCGAGGATGAATAATCCCATGGGGGAGATATTGTAACGCCCCAAAAATTCTAAACCAAGATCCAAACTGTTCTTCAGGTGTTGTTAGACCCGAACTAGATATATTTTCTTTATATTTAAGTACTTAGATCAATTCGTAAGTTTTGAAGGAGTATTAGATGTGAATTATAGTCATAAAGGACTCCTAGCTTAAAGTTAAGTTGAAAGGCCTTCTACCGATTTAGTTTTCATGTAAGTTCTAACTAGGGTCAACTACAAATAATAATAACTCCTAGAATAGAAAGAGTTAGGTCTCCTAGTACCCATAAAATTAAAGGTATTTGAATCTTCTTTCCAACTCCACTGACCTATCATTAATCTGAGTCCAGAGTATAAGGTTATGGGTATTTTAGGAAAGCACTGTCACATGTCAAAATCCGACGGGCTGGCCGACGGGCATGGAAATCTCTGACGGGCGTCCATGACGCCCGTGGTGACCACGATGGAACATGGTGGCAGGGCGTGGGAACCAGACAGTGAGCTTTTTGACCCTATGAAGCCGACAGTTGGGTCCGATGGCCCATGGGAGCTACAATGGCCCATGGGACAAGCCGTCCGATGACTTTTCTGCATTTATTTTTCAGCATTTAAGTTGGTGGTAGTTTGGTCCTTTTCGTATCTTAGGTCTTTCCTCTCATCCTTTAAACTTCCAAAAGGGGTTATTCCTCATAAGAACTTGAAATCTATCTCTAAATAATTCCCTCAAGACTCTAAATCAAGACAACTAGGGTTTCAAGCAAGCAAGATCATAGAAGCTCAAGCAAGAAAGTCTCTCAAGAGGTTTCTTTCAGATTTCTTCTCCAAGTCTCCACCTCCAACCTTAGGGATTCTTATCCAAGCTTCATCCCCAAAGTTCTATCTAGAAGTTCTTCAAGTTTAAGGTATGCGGGTATTCGATAAGGGAATTCCTTCACCCTTATGCCCAAGACCCCAACCTTCTAAATTGATTTTTTGAATTTCTATATTATGGTTCTTACTCAGTTCTTATGGGTTCTCCTATAAAAGATTTTCTCAGGATTCGCCTATGAATTCTAACTCTAAATTTCATGATTTTAATGGATTCTTATAAGTGCTTTCCTATACATGGTTTGAAGGCTAACCTTTGCCCAATTTGTGAAATTATTATAAATTTTGTTTATTGGCATCAATTCATGGTTTCTCATCTTTTACCCATGATCCATATGAGATTCCTTAAGTATTTTTAAAAGCCCATGCATTCAGAATGATTTCTAGCATGATTTTACCCTATTGCATATTTTCAATCAAAAACCTCATTTTTAAAATCAATAAAAGCTATGCATGTTTTGAGCAAGTTCTACATGATCTTGCTACAAGTATGATGAACGAGGCATGTTTCCAAATACATGATTTTTAGTATATGATTTATGACATGACATGGAGCTTAGGCTCACCACAGTGTATTCATGATTTGTATGACATCCCGATGGTCCATTAATTCTTATGAACTATTTTTATAAAAACCAAGGTTTATGAGTTGTATGTTGATCCAGGTTTGCCAATATGATTATTGCTATGAACAAGTTTTGGCATCAGATATGTCATATGTATGTGAGCTTCATGTTATATTTTGGGAGTAGTATTTAGCACCGTGTTAGACTAGGTGAGAGTACCCTTAATCCTAGAACTATGTGCCACCATAGGTGCCCTCTGTGGCTTATGACAGGATCCTGGTATTACATGGTCATAAATTTGGCTAGTTAGGACAACCTTTTTTGGTGTGGGTGCATGACACTGGACTCCATGTAGCTCATCATGGTTTATGTCGGTTAAGAGAAACTCCCGCATGATTATTTTTCAAGCTATGAAGTTATATGATACTCTACTTTGAATCTCGACTTTACTTCATGATCTTATGTCTTATATCTTGATATTTACTTATGCTATCTCTTTATATGAACGAGCTCATTTTTAAGCATGTTTAAAGTATGTTTTTAACATGATTATGCATATCTCACATACTCAGTACATCCTATAGTACTGACGCATATTTTGTGCTGCATCCTCTTGATGATGCAAACTCAGGTTTCCTCCCTCAGGAACGTGGCTAGAGACCCCAAACCATTCCAGTTAGTGTTGGTGAGTCCTCATTGTTCGAGGGCTAGTTATGATCCTAGTTAGTCTATGGTTATTTACTTTCGTACTTCGAGTTAGCTAGGGTCTTGTCCTAGCAACTCATTATGTCATGTGTAAAGGCTTTTCAGACATAGACAGTATTCGAGTCTCTCTTTCCGTTTATATTTCATCTTGAATTTATCATTTATGAATTGGGTTGCCTAGATTTCTATTTATGCTTCAGCCATCTTATCTTATGAATACCTGAGTTATGCTATGACTAAGGATTAGCTTGGGGAACTCATAGTCTCGGGTTCTATGTTACGTCTTGGGGGTAGCCTTGGGGCATTATAAACTTGGCATCAGAGCATCAGGTTCAAGAGTCCTAGGGTGTCTGAAAGCCGCATCACGTAGAATTTCTTTCATGAGTGTAAAGCATTCCACACTTATGAGAGGGAGGCTACAAAGTGTCTTAGGATAAACTTCACTTCTTTCATATTCAATATCATGTGATAGAGTTTAACTCTATTTACCCTTCTAATCCATTCCTTTCGCATTTCAAATAAATGCCTCTGCAAAGAAACCCTAAGAAAAATGTTAATCCTCCTATTCCAAACCACGAGGTTACGAATGCGGAGTTTCATGAGGCCATCTGTATGTTGGATCAAGCCATGAGAACTCAGTTGAATGAGAAAGAGAAACTGAAGAAGATAAAGAGGAAGAACAAGAAAACCAAAATATGGAACCACGATTCTAGTCAACAGAAAACTTGTAGTAGGAACCGGTCATCTTTTTTCAGTAGAGGTCATCCGAACCAACCTCATCTCCAGTTAACACACCTGTACTCAATTCTCAATCTTGTCATTGTAGGGCTCCAAAGACCTTGAGATACCCTTGTTGTAGTAGTTGTGGTAAGTTTCATCTAGGTGAGTGCCTTGCTGGCAAAGAGGGGTGTTTTAGGTGTTGTCAGTTAGGCCATAGGATCAAGGATTTCCCCTCAGCTAAGCAGAGCAACAGTGGTGTTTAGCTCTAAACCAATTTCATTTATTGCCAAGCCAGTCGGGTCAGAGTATTCCTCTAGAAACTGAATGAGGTATTTCACTAGATTTCTTCCTTTATGCATCCATAGTGCCCAGACCCCTATTCTTGTATGGTTGTGAGTTATCTTAGCTTAGAACAAGCAGTGATAGAGGATTATAGCATCACTATGGGTAGTAGAAAGAGAGTTGTGGGTTGTTAGAAATATTTAAGCTTGACATGTCATTGCAAGGAATAGGTTGTAAGTTAATGAATGTGGTATGTACGACCCTTATATGATATAGAAAGATTGAGGCTTAGATTTTAGGTAAGAGAGAGTCTTATGCTCTAGAAGGAAGTAGATATTCATACTAGATTCTAGATTAGTGTCTGTTCTATTAGGGTAAAATGATTGTAGTTCAGTTAAGAGATTAGTAAGAGGTCCACAGACCTAGAAAGGTAGCATGAACCCAAGGGGGAGATATTGTGACAACCCAGAAACCAAACAAGCTTATAAACTTAGAACCTAGAAAAGTTTCTTCAATCTTAGAGCCGACGGGTAGCTGCCACGGGCATCGGAGCTCCAACGGACCATGAAGCACATCGTGGGAATCATCCAGTGGATCTAAGCCATAAATCTTCCAGTCCGATGGGCATTCATGATAGGCATCGCAGTAGCGAAGGCTCGTGGAGATCCCCCATCGAAATCTCACAGTGGTTTTCCCCTGTCTTCCTTTCTCCGACGGTTGTCACCATGGGCGTTGTGGTTGCGACGGGCTATGGGAACCCACAATCAAAACCCTCCAGCAACCCCTGCTCTCATCTTGCTTATCGGATGCTTTGGTACGATGGGCCATAGTGGGTGCGACGTCCGCCGGGCTTCCCATGAGGTGATAATTTCCTGCAGTTTCTATTCTTAAGTCAGGGGTAGATTGTTCTTTTCCCCTATTCTCTTAACTCCTAAGTGAGGTTATTTTGACACTTGTAGTATGGTTTTACCCCTTGTTAGCCTAAACCTTTCCCATTCCCCTCATTTTAAATTCCAAAAAGGGAAAGAACTCCACTCCTCAAAGCTTCAAGCTCCAAGCTAAGAATCCCCATCTTCAAGTCTCAACCCCTCAAGGTTCTAGCTTAGAATTTTTCAATTCTGCTATGTCTCGTTGTAGAATTTCTTCAAGTTGCAGCTCTTAGGTATGCTACGAAAGAGAGGAGAAGTCTTCGAGAGTGTAAGATACAAGAAACCATAAGGAGACCATAGTTATAAGATTGCATATCGTGGTGAAATACATATGGGCTTTTACTTTATGTGACTAGTGACCCAATTGGTTAAGAGCTTAAGGTTAGTTAATTTTTGTTATAGGAAAGAGCATTATTCTCGGGGGATAACTCTAGATGCAAGAGATCTAGTCGATATTGGCTTGAACACGATTGAAGAAGGTAGTCAAACTCAGACCTTAGTATTTATATGTGCGCTGGTGAGAATGTTGGTTGCAAATAGTAAGTGTGCTATTCAGGGAATTTAATGTAGTTAAAAAGGTGTTCTTGATCTTAAAGGCTACCAACTGTGTTTTTTTTGGCCGGAATAGTCTTGTTCTTACTCCCTTCCTAGGGTGCTCATATCGTATCAGTTTAGAACTACCGGTAATCATTCCTATGTACAGAAGACACTACGTTCAGCTATGTCCATGGTAGTAAGTTCAGTTTAGAAAAAAATAGTTTTCTCGTATATCTACTCCTCTCAGTTTGATGTTTTATTCCGTTGACTATGATCCCTAAGAATGTGTTTGATCTCTACGAATTTCAGCTGAGTCCTTCACTTAATCCAGACTAGTTATTATGCTAGATATCCAGTTTCATGTCCCATCAATTATGCTTATGCTCTAAGAATGCATACATGCTCCATGAATCCATCTAAGTTTTTATTTCTATCAGAAATATGTTACCATGAAATACTTCAGCTATTAGAACTCCGTTGATAGGATGGCAACCTTATTCCCCTCCACTCCCAACTTAGTAGTCTTTATTCTCGGACGAATGATCCCAAGGGGGAGATATTGTAACGCCTCAGAAATTCTAAACCAAGATACAAACTGTTCTTCAGGTGTTGTTAGACCCGAAATAGATAAATTTTCTTTATATCTAAGTATTTAGATCAATTCTTAAGTTTTGAAGGAGTATTAGAAGTGAATTATAGTCATAAAGGACTCCTAGCTCAAAGTTAAGTTACAAGGCCTTCTACCGATTTAGTTTTCATGTAAGTTCTAACTAGGGTCAACTTCAAATGATGATAACTCCTAGAATAAAAAAATTTAGGTCTCCTGGTACCCACCAAATTAAAGGTATTTAAATATTCTTTCCAACTCCACTGACCGCTATTAATCCGAGTCTGGAGTAAAAATTTATGGGCATTTTAGTGAAGCACTGTCAACTATCAAAATCCGATGGGCTGGCCTACGGGCATGGAAAACTCTGCGGGCGTCGACGACGCCCGTGGTGACCATGATGGCCCATGGTGGCAGGGTGTGGGAACCAGACAGTAAGCTTTTTTTACCCCCATGAAGCCCATAGTTGGGTCCAACGGCTCGTGGAAGCCACGATGTCCCGTGGGACAAGCCGTCCGGCGACTTTTCTGCATTTTGTTTCATCATTTAAGTTGGGGATAGTTGGGTTCTTTCCTTACCTTAGGTCTTTCCCCTAATCCTTTAAATACCCAAAATGGGTTATTCCTCATAAGAACTTCAAATCTATCTCTAAATAATTTCCTCAAGACTCTAAGGCAAGACTACTAGGGTTTTAAGCAAGCAAGATCATAGAAGCTCAAGCAAGAAAGTCTCTCAAGAGGTTTCTTTCAGATTTCTTCTCCAAGTCTCCACCTCCAACCTTAGGGATTCTTATCCAAGCTTCATCCCCAAAGTTCTATCTAGAAGTTCTTCAAGTTTAAGGTATGCGGGTATTCGATAAGGGAATTCCTTCACCCTTATGCCCAAGACCCCAACCTTCTAAATTGATTTTTTGAATTTCTATATTAGGGTTCTTACTCAGTTCTTATGGGTTCTCCTATAAAAGATTTTCTCAGGATTCTCCTATGAATTCTAACTCTAAATTTCGTAATTTTTCATGGAGTTTTATAAGTGGTTTCCTATATATGGTTTGAAGGCTAACCTTTGCCCAAATTGTGAAATTATTATAAATTTTGTTTATTGACATCAATTCATGGTTTCTCATCTTTTACCCATGATCCATATGAGATTCCTTAAGTATTTTCAAAAGCCCATGCATGGAGAATGATTTCTAGCATTATTTTACCCTATTGCATATTTACAATCAAAAACCCCCATTTTTAAAATTTATAAAAGCTATATATGTTTTGAGCAAGTTCTACATGATTTTGCTACAAGTATGATGAACGAGGCATGTTTCCAAATACATGATTTTTAGCATATGATTTATGACATGACATGGAGCTTAAGCTCACCATAGTGTATTCATGATTTGTATAACATCTAGATATTCCATTAATGCTCATGTACTATTTTTTTAAAAACCAAGGTTTATGAGTTTTATGATGATCAGGGTTTTCCAATATGATTATGACTATGAACAAGTTTTCACATCATATATGTCACATGTATGTGAGCTTCATGTTATATTGTGGGAGTAGTATTTAGCACCAAGTTGGATTGGGTTAGAGTACCCTTAGTCCCAGAACTACGTGCCACCATAGGTGCCCTCTGTGGCTTATGACAGGATTCTGGTATGACATGTTCCTAACTTTGGTCGGTTAGGACAACCTTTTGCGGTGTGGGTGCATGACACTAGACTCCATGTAGCTCATCATGGTTTATGTCGGTTAAGAGAAATTCCCGCATGATTATTTTTCAAGCTATGAAGTTATATGATACTCTACTTTTAATCTTGACTTTACTTCATGATTTTATGTCTTATATCTTGATATTTACTAATACTATCTCTTTATACGAACGGGATCATTTTTAAGCATGTTTAAAGTATATTTTTATCATGATTATGCATATCTCACATACTCGGTACATCCTATAGTAGTGATGCATATTTTGCGCTGCATCCTCTTGATGATGCAGACTCAGGTTTCCTCCCCCAGGCACGTGGCTAGAGATCGCAGGCCATTCCAGTCAGTGTTGGTGAGTCCTTATTGTTCAAGGGCTAGTTATGATCCTTGTTAGACTATGGATGTTTACTTTTGTACTTGGAGTTAGCTAGGGTCTTGTCCTAGCACCTCCTTATGTCATGTGTAGAGGTTTTTCAGACATAGACAATATTCGAGTCTCTCTTTCGGTTTATGTTTTATCTTAACTTTATAATTTATGAATTGGGTTGCCTAGCTTTCTATTTATGCTTCCTGTATGTTATCTTATGAATACCTGAGTTATTCTATGACCAAGGGTTAGCTTCGGACACTCGAGGTCCCGGGTCCCGTGTTATGTCTAGGGTTTAGCCTCGGGGTGTGACACTCCTCCTCCTCTAACCCTCTAGCGAAGGAGAACTCCTGGGCATTTGTCTGGCTAAACTTGGGCATTTTCTAGGTCGGAGTGAGGGTCTTAACTAGGGACTTAATCCCCTTCCACATTCAAACCAACATCTTGTCCCGAGAGCATCCCTCTTTTTCACTGCATTCAGCTCTTCTCGAAGCTCAACATGGGCTTTTAAAAAGGACTCAAAGGTTCTATGAGGGTATGAAAGACCTCCAAAACTCGATGGTCATGATGTCGGAGGAGGCACCGGAGGGGGAACCCTCTCCAGTAGAGGCTGTGGCAAGCCCTCCAATATCATCCTCAGTGCATCCACATTCACTCCTAGCTGCTCCAGGGTATCCGTGGCTAGTGTAGAACCAGTCCTAACTATGTCGCAGCCCTGACCACTACTACTACCTCCCTCAGACCCTATCTTTCTTTTCTTCTTGTCGTGACTATGGTCACCTTTCGTTTAGTGGGTCAAAGGGCTTGTCGAGGTTAGGTATGTGATCCACCGGCCCATTACGCATATTCGCCTACCAGCACAAGGTAGTAATTAATGAGGGAAATGGTAGGTCCTTGGGAAGTGGTATCACAGAGTTCTTCTATTTCTCGACAATCTGTTCCCCTATATTTACCATCACCCCATCTAGAAAGCAAGCTACTATCAGTGCTCAGGAATAGGTCACGTTTGAAGTATTGCTAGAAGGGAAGATCCTCCTAGACACCAAAATTCAGCCACCTTCGAGCATCAAGAGTGAAATCTATGCTCTTAATCCCTATTCAGGGAGTCGAGGCCATATGCTCCTCTATCATGAGTCTATTCACTAGCCATTGCCTCTCATCAACAGCTTTTTTTTTTCAAATATAACCCAAGGGCCCGATTGATATCCACAAATGAATTCCAATGCTCTCACCCTGAATATATATGATGGGGTTCGGGACATTCTAGTTAATGATAATGAGATGAGTAAAGAACTCCCTTAACCAATTCTCAATGACCACTTCAAGTATTTGTACTAGCAGCAACCACCCACTATCCCTTAACCAGACATAGAATTTTGGCGCCTCTTCCTCTATCTCCAACCTCTGAGAATTCCGCACTGGAGTGAACCCCAAGAAGCTCATTTCCTGTATGAACCCCATGAGCCTCTGCTCAACATATCTTTTTTGGCATTGTAACTTTGCAAACCTTATGAAATCCCCTTCACTAGCGGTGGTCATGACAATGATCTCTAGGGAAAGAAAATAATTGTGTTAATTGAAATTCTTGGAAATTATAAGGAGTAATAAATGAAGCTAGGAAGCCAAAAATAATTAGTTTGGAAAAGTTTCCAGTCCTTAGCAGATATTTTGCCTCAACATCTTTGCTGGAGTGGACATTTTCCCACCACAGTGAGGTCCCCACAATGAGACTAGTTCACTATGACAAAGCTGCCACGACAAAGGCGACTCTCGCTATAGCAAGGTTATCATCCCCAACCAACCAAGCATTCAAAAATGGACTAGTAGTGCTCAATACTTATTTCACAATTTTATGGTGATTAAGGCTCTGGAAATAAGCCCCAATGTGTTTGAAATTTCAAAAAACGTTTCCACTACCCTACTCCATTTTCGAGTCTAGAACTCCATGAACTCCGTACAAACTAAAAAGAGGGCATTGTAAGCAAGTTGAGGACGTAAATCTAATGGTCATGCTTTGAAAATTCCCTATTTTTAGTACAAAATCAAGCAAATAGGCACAAAATGATGAGATACAATGTAGAAAGCATGATTTAAAGCGATACAGAGAGGTATTTACCTTAGAAGTCGACGAGGAGAGCATTTGGGTTGAGAGGATTTCAAAGAGAATGTGGATGTTTGTGTGTGCAAAGTTTAGAAATGACCTCCTTTCCCTCCTAAAACTGTCCCACTTTTTACTGCAGCAGAGTGTCTTTCGATGCAGCTCATCTCACCGTAGTGGATGGACATTAACCATGATTCATTTTATTAATTTATATACCGATGATTAAGTTTAAACCTTCCTGACATTGGGAATCCTGGTAAGAACCTGCTTAAGTGAATTCTTCCCCAAGTTGGGGAATGGTGAGTAGGAAAATTTAATTCGTGCTTGATGTTTTGGTTAGCCCCCATTGTTCTAAGGTCTCATCAAAGAGACAACGTGTGAAATTAAGTCAAGTGAAAAACTGTTTGCATAGCTTAATGGTTTCAAGTGAAAAAGGTGAAGCACAAAAATCAGTTGACCTCGTTTGTAATTTGAACTCGTGCCCTTATGCCTTTCGAGTTTATTTAGGGACAAAGAGTTGGAAAATTAGTATCTAATGTAATGACTCATTCCGTAATTATTAAAAATGTATGATAAAATTAAAATGTTTAAAATTTTTATGTTACAAATTTTGTGTGGAAGTGATTGTGGCCATGTTCAATAAGACTAAAATTTAAAATAAAGTCATCGTGAGACTGATCAGTGGAGTTTTTTCATGATCCAAATGGTCGTGAGTGGTAACCACACTAACTCTCTGGTGGCAGAACCATCTAACCCGAACCTTAACCTTTGTACTAAACCAATTTTAAAAGAGATAATGCAATACCAGCTTAACTAAACAAAGATAGTTGAAACTAACTAAATATAAGTGCAGAATATCCAACTACCTATTACATTTCTCAAGAAACTGCAAGTTACCGAACAAGAACTCTAATCAAAATTCATGTCTAAGATGTCCAAAAATAAACTAAAAACAGAAAAAGAGTTTCATCCTTCAAAAGAAGGACGACAAATCAAGGAGGATCCATGGTAGCATGAGAAGTAGTGCTCACCCTTGGATCATAGTGTTAATCGTCTAGCCTAGATGAGGTCGCGTCTCAGCCTTTGAAATATGGTCCGCACAAAACAAAAGAAGAGTACATGGTAGTATAAGTACAAAACCACTATGTATTGGTAGGTATCATAGGCCGACTCAATTTAGAACAAGTATACAGTTAAATCAAATAACAAGTAAAAGGTACTTCAACACTTAGCATGTATTTCAGTCAACAAGTAATCTTTTCAAGTCAAATCATCAACAATCATGTCACGTTCACACAAGTCATATAAATATCACCACAACAATATAAGAGTAATACTTTCACCAGTCATATCACATGAATCTATGTTAATTTAACCTTTACAATGCAATTAACAACATTAGCCTCACTTTAGTTCATATTTCATCTCACAATACCCAATCCAGAGAAAAAATCAATATAAAAAGAGTGTACACACTTGCTAGGGGTCTTATTTTTACCCAAAGCTATGACCTGCAGGGGACTCAGATGTCCATGTACTATACCGACTCGTGGTACCTGCTCCACCATAATAATAATAATCCCATGGTTCCAATTCTATCCATTGGGATACATCACAGTGCGCTAATTACGCGTACACTTAATCTTTGAGTTTATTATTTTGTTTCACATATACATTTCTTGTCCATTTAAGCACACAGAATGAGTACAATTAATTATTCAAGCATGTCTAAAGACCAATAACAAGTCATATAAAGTAACCACATAAATGAACTAAAATAAATCTCAACTCTAATTTAAATCTTTACCTACCTCGAGTGAAGAATTACCATGCACAAGATACTTTGCAATTGCCTTGCCCTTCCGTAACACTTCAGATTATTCAAGGTCTATAAACAACAATTTATAAGAGTAATTGATGATTTACTCTTTATTTTAGACTTTTAAAATCTAACCCACTAACTCTATCCTTATCCGAGGTCTATAGCATTCCCCAAGGGTCAATTATCCATTACTTAGCCCTACAGTAATCAAATAATCAATACCCAAAAGTTTTCTAGTTAAGTTAACCCCCTTTTGGCCATTAGTCCAAATCATATTAAGAACTATCAATTTCATGCTAGGAATTATAAACACGCATCCTAGAATCAATTCTAGGTGAAATTACACCTATGCATAGAGTTTTACCCACTTTTTGTACTTTTAGCGGTCAAACCCAAGAATTCCACCATTAATCTTCAATCTAAAGATCCTACAAAGATTAATGATTGATAAAAAAAGAGGTTTACATAGTTAATAACCTCAAGCAAATAAAAACACTTAATTTTGGGGGAAATCTCCCTTTGGAGCTTCAGAATGCAACTTTGAGTTTATGGGAAAATAATACAGAAAACTGACTTAAACGCATGTTGCTCATCATGATGAGCCGCATTTTGCTAAGGTGAGTCGCTATGGAAAGAAATAACTCTCTACAATAACTCATCACGATGAGAGTCCATCTCGTGATGTGGTGCTGTGAATTGCAGAATGTCAGAAAATTGCTCAAAAGCTCTCAATTGACAACACACTTCATTTTCTAGACATCATGGATTAATCCTGTCACGACCCAGACTATCGTGATTGGCACCCACCCAACCCCCGGATGAGCGAACCAATAGAGTTCAACCCTTTGCCTAGACTAATAGCCTAAAACCAGCAACAGAAGTAAACTAGCAATTAAATAATGCAAAAACTAAAGCTTTAATATATATATCCTGCGGAAAATCCCTCCTAGGAACTGAAAGTCGCTGTACCAAACATCACTACCAATATCTAGAATACCGGGATGCAACCCTAAAAGAAAATACGAAATAGTTTCAAGTCCAAAACAAGTGGACTGCAACTCTAAATATAAGCCCAAGGTTGCTTGATCAAACAGCTCACCCTTGAAGTCAGAAATCGTCGGTGCTAAAGGTGAGGTCGCGTCTCAGCCGCTGGAAGATTTCCTGTACTCACCAAAAGAAAAGCAAGTGAAGTATCAGTACACCACCACTGTGTACTGGTAGGATCATCAACCAATTTCCAAATAAAAAATGTATAAGCAGTACAACAATATCAAGTAGAAGGTATGGAAACATGCACAATAGCCACAGACACACCTAGACTACCAGTCTCTACTTAGTCTGTTCCCGCATGGAATCCACCACCTAACTCTAAGCCACAACCATATACCGTTAACTATACCTTTCCATTTAGCTCGGACCCACCCTGGGATCTCCTCTAGACAACACAATGTACCTTGAATCAACCCAGCCTAAACCAAGACCAACACAAATGTCAATGAATAACCCGGCCTAAACCAAGACCAACACAACAGTTAACCAAAATTTCCCCGGCCTCTCAAGGACCACCAAACCAATAACACATTTCAATAAACAACCCGGTCCACTCACAGAATCAATATTAATCAATGCAACATAATAATAACAATGCAATGATGCAACAAAAGTAAACCCGTACCAGGCGTGGTACCTATGACAACCATTTGTTATACTCGTACCAGGCGTGGTACCCATGCCAACCATTTGTTATACCCGTACCAGGCGTGGTACCCGAGCCAATCAAATGTCAATAATCCATAGTCAAATGCATGAACAGACAATTTGTAAACCAACAAGCAAATACCATTCAAATTACAGACTGTAAAGCAGGAACCTTAGACTTTCTACACGACTTCCCTAAGCAATGCAATTCATACAATCACTTAGATATGAGTACAAGAATATACAACATTCACAGAAATCATAAGCCATCACCTACCTCAAAATGATCCAAGCTCTATTCAACCCGAGCTTTCCCATGTTCCAGATTCCTTTCTTATTCTTGGTCTAAAATAACACACAAGTACATACAATTAATACACAAGTCCTGCACAGTACCCGAATTACACCAAATCCCCAAACCCCAGGCCACCCATGATCATCCCACCCTTTTCCCTGGCTTTCCACCATTAATTCACCTACTTCTATCATTTTTTTATGGATAAAATAGAGAATTAATCAACCTATGATTATAAAAATATACTTTTAACAATGCCCAACAACATTCATGCTTGGAATCCCTTTCTTCCCTGGATTCTACCATTTCTAGGTTATTCCAACCTTTCCCCAAGTTCCTTCCTAGCAATTCTACCGCATAGGAAATGTAGTACAAGGATTGGGAAGTAGAAACCTTACCTTAGGGAAGAATTTCGAAGGAAAAAGGAGGAAAATTGCCAGAAATCGCCCTAGTTCTTCTGCCAAATGAATTGTAGAAAACTGAACTATTTTGGGGAAGGTTCTGCATTAAAAAATCGTCGGCCCGCTATAGAGGTCCCCGTTCTATTATAGCGGTCCCGCTATAGCAGACGACTTCCTCTATAGCGGTCTTAAGTGGGTGTTGACCGCCTTGACCACCGCTATAGCGGTATTTTCCACATCTATAGCGGAGGTCGCTACGATAGAGCCGTTGGGCTCATCACGGATAGAATGTTCAGAAATCTCCAAAATTTTCCCATTTCACAACACACTTGCTTCCCTCGACGATCTGAAACAACCCTTTCACATCAAATGCGATTTTGAGAGTTTTACTTACCCAAATTCGATTCCGAAAAGTCCCCCGGACTCCTTCATGTCTTGGCTACATGTCATAATAAGACACAAAGACCAATACTTACCCAGATTTCCCTAGACTCCACCTCGCTCCAGAATTGACCGAGGCTAGCTTAGCCTAGAATTTCAAACTCCCAAACCCGGAGTTTTCTAACTCTAACACTTAGCACGATTGGACTACCCATAACAACGAACCTGGTCATTACAACATATAAAAATTTACCCATCGTTCATCCCCAAATGATCAAACCCAAAATTACGGAAACAAAAAGAGGGAAGTGTAGTACCTGAATCCTCAAACAGTTGAGGGTACTTGTACCGCATGTCCTTCTTGGTTTCCCAAGTTGATTCCTCAACTGGATGATGCTTCCATTGAACCTTCACCATATCAATCACCTTTGTCCTCAACCTCCGGACAACCCAAGCAAGAATCAAAACTGGTTTCTCCTCATAACGAAGATCCTTATCGAAAAGTACCTCATCCCACTTGATGATGTAATCCCTATCCCCATGGTATCGCTTAATCATGGATACATGTAATACCAGATAGACTCCCGATAAACTAAGTGGCAGTGCTAGCTTATAATCCACTAGCCCTATAATTTCAAGAACTTCAAATGGACCGATGAACCGAGGGCTAAGCTTGCCCTTCTTACCAAATTGCATAACCCCTTTCATTGGTGACACCTTCAACAATACCTATTCACCTGCCTTAAAGTCCATGTCCCAGACCTTGCGGTCTGCATACTCTTTCTGCCTGCTTTGAGCAGCCATCAACTTGGTTTGTATGCCCTTTACCTTTTCCTGTACTTCCTTCACTAAGTCTACACCCAGAGGTTTTACATCGCCTTCCTCAAACCACCCAACTGGTGATCTACAGTTCCTCCCATATAGTGCCTCGAACGGTGCCATGTTAATACTAGAGTGGTATCTATTTTTGTACGAGAATTAGCACAATGGTAGAAACTGGTACCAATGACCTCTGAAGTCCATCACACATGCTCTCATCATGTCCTCCAATACCTGGAGTGTCCTCTCTGACTGACCAACAGTCTGAGGATGGAAGGTTGTGCTAAAAGTGAGTTGTGTACCCAACTCTTCATGTAACTTTCCCCAGAACTTAGAAGTAAACTGCGTACCCCTGTCTGAAATGATGGACAGTGGTACCCCATGCAGTCTCACAATCTCTTTCACGTAGATCTTAGCCAATTACTGTGAATTGTAATCTACCCTGACTGGAATAAAATGAGCGGACTTGGTCAGCCTATCAACAATGACCCAAATTGAGTATGACTTCCCCAATGTCTTGGGAAGACCCACCATGAAATCCATGGCTATCCCTTCCCACTTCCACTCTGGAATTGACATTCTCTGAAGTAGTCCTGCAGGTATCTGATGTTCGTACTTTACCTACTGGCAGTTCTGGAATTTGGACACTGTAACGACCAGGTTCATCATTACAGGTAGTCCAATAGTTCCAAGTTTTAGAGTAAGAAAACTCCAGATTTGGGAGTTTGAAATTATGGGTTAGGCTAGCCATGACCTGTTTTGGAGCGAGGTAGAGTCTAGGGAAATCTGGGTAAGGGTTGGTCTTTGTATCTTGCTTTGAGCTAGTTTTGCACATATCCAAGATATAAAGGAGTCCAGGAGACTTTTCGGAATCACATTTGGGTAGGGAGAACTCCCGGAATCGCGTTTGACATGAAAGGGTTATTTCGGATTGTCGGAGAAAGCAAGTGTGTTGTAAAATGGCCAAAACTAGGAAATTTCCAGACTTTCTATCCGTGATGGGCGCAACCGCATGTGATAGTGGCCACTGCTATAGCAGTGGAAATAACCGCTATAGCGGTAGTTAAAGGGCGGTCAACCTACTTAAAACCGCTATAGCGGCAGCCTACCGCTATAGCAGGACCGCTATAGCGGAGCGGGGACTGCTATAGCAGGCCAATATGATTTTAATGCAGAAATAGCTCCCAAAACATTCAGTTTTTCACAATTTCATTTTGGGAGAAGCGCTAGGCGAATCCAGGTGTTTTTCTTCCTTTTTTTGTCAAAATTCTTCCCCAAGGTAAGGTTTTAGTCCCCCAATCTTTGTATTACGTTTCCTATGCGGTAGAATAGCTATGAGGGAATTTGGAAAAGGTTAGAATAACCTAGGGATGGTGAAATTCATGGAAGGAAGGGGATTTCAAGCATATGTGTTCTTGGGTATGGATTAAAGTACATTATTATGATCATAGGTTGTTTAATTCCCTATTTTATCCGTAAAAATGATCTTGGGTGGCCTGGGGTTTGGGGATTTGGTATAATCCGACTAATGTGCAGGCCTTATGTGTTAATTGTATGTATTGTGTGTTGTTTTTAGACCAAGAACGAGAGAGGAATACGGAACACGGGAAAGCTCGAGTCGAATAGAGCTTGGAACATTTCGAGGTAGGTGATGGATTATGATTTTCTGTGAATGTGTATATTCATGTACTCATGTCTAAGTGATTGTATGCATTACATTACTTAGGGAAGTTGTGTGGAATATCTAGGTTCGTGTTTACAGTCTGTGATTGAACGGTGTTTACTTGTTGGTTTTATAAATTGTGTGTGTTCATATATTGACTGTGGTTTGTTGATATTTGGTTGGCTCGGGTAACACGTCTGGTACGGGTATAACAAATGGTTGGAACGGGTACCACGCCTGGTACGGGTATAACACTTGGTTGGCAGGGGTACCACACCTGGTACGGGTTTACTTTATTGCATCTTGCATTAGTTCATTGATTATTGTATTGCATTGGATGATATTGGTTCTGCGTGTGGATCGGGTTGTTTTACTGAATGAGATACTTGATATTGGTTCCGTGGGTGGACTGGGTTGTCTTTTAAAAGGTGCTATTTTTGGTGGTCCTTAAGTGGCCGAGAACTTTGTATTACTGCTGTGTTGGACTTGGTTTAGGCCGGGTCGAATCATTACTTTTGGTATGTGTCTATAGGGGATTCTAGGGTGGGTCCGGGCTAGACGGAAAAGTATAGTTAATGTCTCATATTTGTGGTATAGAACTGTAAGAGATGGATTTCATGCTGGGACAAGGTAGGTAGAGATTTGTAGTCTAGGACATGTATACTTGTTGCATGTTTTCCATATATTTACTTGCATATGTTGTACTATTATATATGTTATTTACTTCAAAACTAACTGATGATCCTACCAGTACACAGTGGTGGTGTACTGATACTGCGCTTGCTTATCTTTGGTGAGTACAAGAAATCTACCAGTGACTGAGACGCGACCTCGCATTTAGCACCGGTGATTCTGACTTTCAAAGGTGAGCTGCTTGTTTCGAGCTACCTTGGGTTGTCCTTAGAGTTTCAGTCCATTTGTTTCGGACCTAAAACTATTTCATTTTTATCTTTTGGGGTTGCATCCCCGTACTCAGATATTTGGTATTGATGGTTGGTACGATGACTTTCAGTTCCTAGGAGGGATTTCCCCAGGATAATGATTATGATTAGTTTTTGATTTGTTTTAATTGCTAGTTTACTTTTCGCTTGTTGATTTTAGGCTGATAGTCTAGGCAAGGGTTGAACCCTATTAGTTCCCTCATTCTGGGGTTGGGTGGGTGCCACTCATGATGGGTTGGGTCGTGATTGTCACAAAATCAACTATGTCCCTTTTCATCCCGGGCCACCAGTAACGCTGCCTCAAGTTCCTGTACATTTTGGTCACACCCGAATGAATTGAGTACCGCCAACCATAGGCTTCCGCCAAAATTCTCGGAATTATATCATCAACCCGAGGAACAAAAATTCTCTCTCTGAAATGCAACACTCCACCAGTGTCTAACATGACATCTCTGGACTCCCCGGATATTACCTTGCCTCACAACTTACCCAGTTTCGGATCCTGAAACTGTTTCGCCTTTATTTCCTCTATGAAGGTGGCCTTGACCTCAATGCTGGCCAACAACCCACCTTGATCTAAAACACCCAAGTGCATGAACTTGGCCTCCAAAGTCCGAATCTCCTTAGCCAATGGTCGTTTGGATGCCCCCAAACAAGCCAAGCTACCCATGCTAACTGTTTTCCGGCTTAATGCGTCTGCCACCACATTAGCCTTACCCGGATGGTACTGAATGGTCACATCAAAGACCTTCAATAGCTCCATTCACCTTCTCTGCCTCAAATTCAAATCCTTTTGAGTGAATACGTGCTGCCGACTGCGATGATCTGTGAATACCTCACACTTGACACCATAAAGGTAGTGTCTCCAAATTTTCAATGCAAAAACCACCGCTGCCAACTCTAAATCATGAGTTGGGTAATTCCTCTCATGCACTTTCAACTGCCTGGATGCATAGACTATCACATTCCTGTCCTGCATCAACACAGCACCCAAATCAGAATGTGAAGCATCACAGTAAACAACAAAGTCTTTACCTTCAACCGGCAAGGACAAAATAGGGGTTGTGGTCAAAAGTGTCTTTGAGATTTTGGAAGCTCTCCTCGCACTTGTCGGACCACACGAACGGTACCTCCTTATGTGTCATCCTGGTTAGGTGAGTAGCAATAGAAGCAAAATTCTTAACAAATAGTACCTGGCGATCCCAACAAAACTCCTCACCTCGGTCACAGAGCTAGGCCAAACCCAACTCTTGACTGCCTCAATTTTCTTGGGATTCACCATCACCTCCTTTTGTGACAGTACATGCGCCAAGAATGCCACAGAAGTCAACAAAAACTTATACTTAGTGAATTTTCCATAAAGCTTTTGGAATCCAAGTAGGTCTTAAACACCCCATTCATCAAACTCATGAATGTTGCCGGCGCATTGGTCAAACCAAAAGACATTACTAGAAACTTGTAATGCCCATACCGAGTCCGAAAGGCAGTTTTTGGAATGTCCTCAGGCCTAATCTTTAACTGATGGTACCCCAACCTCAAGTTGAGTTTCGAGAACACTGATGCACCCTGAAGCTGGTCAAACAAATCATCTATACGGGTTAGAAGGTACTTATTCCAGATGGTCACCTTGTTTAACTGCCTATAATCTATTCACATCTGCATACTACCATCCTTCTTCTTCACAAATAAAACTAGAGCACCCTAAGGCGAAGCACTGGGGCATATAAATTCCTTATCTAGGAGTTCCTGCAGCTGAGTCTTAAGTTCCCTTAACTCGCCCGGAGCCATACGATATGGAGGAATGGAAATGGGATGAGTGCCTGGCTCTAAATTAATACAAAAATCTATATCCTTGTACGGAGGCATACCAGGCAAGTCCGCTGGAAACACCTCAAAAAAATTCGAAAACCACTGGAACTGACTCAATAGGCGGGGACTCCACACTATCATCCCGGAGATGAGCCAAGAAGCTAGACACCCCCTCCCCACTAGCTTCCTAGCCTAGACAAATGATATTATCTTAACTGGCTTAGGCCTGTACACACCTTCCCACTCTAGTCTATCCTTAACCGGAACCTCTAGAGCCACCGTCTTGGTGTTATAATTCAACACAGCATGATAAGGAGATAGCCAGGTCATACCCAAGATAATATCAAAATCAGTCATATACAAAATTACCAAGTCTACCCAAGTATTTAACCCCATAAACACAACAGAACAGTCACGATATACATGAGTTACAATCACAGACTCTCTAACTGAGGTAGAAACATGGATAGGGGAATCAAGGATATCACAAGTCAACCCAACCCCAAAGAAAAACTTACAGACACATAAGAATATGTAAAACCTGGGTCAAATAATACCGAAGCCATTTTTGTAGACAAGAATAGTACCTGAGAGGCTTCCACCTCGGTCCTCCCTGGAAAAGCATAGAAATGAGCTCGATCATCAATTAGGGCAGCTTCCCGGGCCGGTTGTGCCGCACCCCTGCCTGTGCCGCCGTTCCCTCGGTCTCCCCAGCCTCCCTGAAAATTACCTCGCCCACTCTGTGGATGACCCCTAGAATTACCGCCTCTGCCTGCCGGAACCACTGCTCTAGTCTGTTGCTTACCCTGATTACATGTCTGCCTATATGGACACTCCCTCTTAAAGTGGCCCAGCTCACCAGAATGGAAGCAACTACGGTTAAGAGTAGGTCTGCTAGCTGATGTATAGGACACTCCCTGGATTCTAGGAGCTGAAGACTGAGCTCCTTGATGACCACCTGTAGTAGCTGGCAGAGCTGACTGAATAGGATGGGTCGGGTAAGCCTGCTGATGCTGGCCCCTGGAGTATGAACCACTATAGTTTCCCTCATTTTGGGGCTTCTTGGCTAAAGCCTTAGCCTGCCCAGCTTGCCTAACTCCCTCTGTATTCTTCACATAATCCACCACATCATTAAAGCCTTTTCCTGAAGAAGTCATATGCACTGACAATACCTGCAGTTCACTATTCAGACCCTTGACAAACAACCGAACCCGTTCCTCTTCGGATCCCAATATCTATGTAGCAAAATAAGACAATGCATGGAACTTAGACTCATAAGCCGAGACCGACATGATACCCTGCTCCAAGTTCAGAAACTCATCTTTCTCCGGTCCCTCAAAGTACGGGGAATGTACTTTTCTAGAAACAATGCGTGGAACTTCTCCCAAGTCAGTGGAGGTAGAACAGAAGACTGACACTCAACATAAGACCTCCACCACTGCTTGGCATCACCCTGCAGCTAAATAGTGACAAACTCAACCCCATGCTGATGTACAATACCCAATTTATGCAACCTCTCATGGCAATTCGGGATGAACTCATAGGCATCCTCCTTGTCTGTACCCTGAAACGTCGGAGGTTTCAGCTTAAGGAACTTAGTCAGCATCTCATGCTCACTTCCTGTCATCACTGGGCCTAGCATTGGTACTGAATAGTCACATCAAAGACCTTCAATAGCTCCATTCTCCTTCTCTGCCTCAAATTCAAATCCTTTTGAGTGAATACGTGCTGGAGACTGCGATGATCTGTGAATACCTCACACTTGACACACTAAAGGTAGTGTCTCCAAATTTTCAATGCAAAAACCACCACTGCCAACTCTAAATCATGAGTTGGGTAATTCCTCTCATGCACTTTCAACTTCTTGGATGCATAGGGTATCACATTCCTATCCTGTATCAACACAGCACCCAAACCAGAATGTGAAGCATCACAGTAAATAACAAAGTCTTTACCTTTAACCGGCAAGGACAAAATAGAGGTTGTGGTCAAAAGTGTCTTGAGCTTTTGGAAGCTCTCCTCGCACTTGTCGGACCACACGAATGGTACCTCCTTCTGTGTCATCCTGGTCAGGTGAGTAGCAATAGAAGAAAAATTCTTAACAAATAGTACCTCGCGAGTCCAACAAAAGTCCTCACCTCGGTGACAGAGCTTGGCCAAACCCAACTCTTGACTGCCTCAATTTTCTTGGGATCCACCATCACCCTCTTTTCTAAAACTAAAAGCCCCAAGAATGCCACGAAAGTCAACCAAAACTCATACTTAGTGAATTTTTCATAAACCATTTGGTTTCGCAAGATATCCAGCACAATATGAAGGTGATTGGCATGCTCATCCCTACTCTTAGAGTAGATCAAAATATCATCGATGAACACGATAATGAAGGAATCCAAGTAGGACCTAAACACCCCATTCATCAAACTCATGAATGCTGCCGGTGCATTGGTCAAACCAAACGACATTACTAGAAACTTGTAATGCCCATACCGAGTCCGAAAGGCAGTTTTTGGAATGTCCTCAGGCCTAATCTTTAACTGATGGTACCCCAACCTCAAGTTGAGTTTTGAGAACACTGATGCACCCTGAAGCTGGTCAAACAAATCATATATACGGTGTAGAGGGTACTAATTTCAGATGGTCACCTTGTTCAACTGCCTATAATCTATTCACATCCGCATACTACCATTCTTCTTCTTCACAAATAAAACCAGAGCACCCCAAGGCGAAGCACTGGACATATAAATCCCTTATCTAGGAGTTCCTGCAGCTAAGTCTTAAGTTCCCTTAACTCTGTCAGAGCCATACGATACAAAGGAATGGAAATGGGATGAGTGTCTGGCTCTAAATTAATACAAAAATCTATATCCCTGTCCGGAGGCATATCCGCTGGAAACCCCTCAAAAAAATTTGGAAACCACTGGAACTGACTCAATAGGCGGGGGCTCCACACTATCATCCCGGAGATGAGCCAGGAAGGCTAGACACCCCCTCCCCACTAGCTTCCTAGCCCAGACAAATGATATTATCTTATTTGGCTTAGGCCAGTACACACCTTCCCACTCTAGTCTATCCTTACCTGGAACCTCTAGAGCCACCGTCTTGGTGTTACAGTTCAACAAAGCATGATAAGGAGATAACCAGGTCATACCCAAGATAATATCAAAATCAGCCATATACAGAATTAACAAGTCTACCCAAGTATGTAATCCCATAAACACAACAGAACAGTCACGATATACATGAGTCACAATTACAAACTCTCCAACTGAGGTAGAAACATGGATAGGGGAATCAAGGATATCACAAGTCAAACCCAACCCCAAAGCAAAACTCACAGACACATAAAAATATGTAGAACCTGGGTCAAATAATACCGATGCCATTTTATCGCAGACAAGAATAGTACATATAATCACTGCATCTGAGGCTTCCACCTTGGTCCTCTCTGGAAAAACATAGCAATGAGCCCGATCATCAATTCGGGAAATTTCCCGGGCCAGCTGCGCCGCACCCCTGCCTGCGCCGCTGTTTTCTCGGTCTCCCCAGCCTCCCTGAAAATTAGCTTGCCCACTCTGTGGATGACCCCTAGTATTACCGCCTCTGCCTGCTGGAACCACTGCTCTAGTATGTTGCTGACCCTGATTACATGTCTGCCTATGTGGACACTTCCTCTTAAAGTGGCCCAGCTCACCACAATGGAAGCAACCACGGTCAAGAGTAGGTCTGCTAGCTGATGTATAGGACGCTCCCTGGACTCTAGGAGCTGAAGACTGAGCTCCTTGATGACCACCTGTAGTAGCTGGCAGAGCTGACTGAATAGGATGGGTCGGGTAAGCCTGTTGATGCTGGCCCCTGGAGTATGAACCACTATAGTTTCCCTCATTCTGGGGTTTCTTGGATAAAGCCTTAGCCTGCCCCGCTTGCCTAACTCCCTCTATCTTCTTCACATAATCCACCACATCATTAAAGCCTTTTCCTGAAGAAGTCATATGCACTGACAGTACCTGCAGTTCACTATTCAGACCCTTGACAAACAACCGAACCCGTTCCTTTTTGCACCCCAATATCTATGTAGCAAAATAAGACAACGCATGGAACTTAGCCTCATAAGCCGAGACCGACATGCTACCCTGCTCCAAGTTCAGAAACTCATCTTTCTTTTGGTCCCTCAAAGTACGGGGAATGTACTTCTCTAGAAACAACGCGTGGAACTTCTTCTAAGTTAGTGGAGGTAGAACAGAAGACCGACACTCAACATGAGACCTCCACCACTACTTGGCATCACCCTGCAGCTGAAAAGTGAAAAACTCAACCCCATGCTGACGTACAATACCCAATTTGTGCAACCTCTCATGGCAATCCAGGATGAACTCATAGGCATCCTCCTTGTCTGTACCCTGAAACGTCAGAGGTTTTAGCTTAAGGAACTTAGTCAGCATCTCATGCTTATTTCCTGTCATCACTGGGCCTAGCATTGGCCTGAGGAGATCATTTGTGCCCGTAGCTGCGTCCATCCTAGGTGTGGTAGTAACCGCTGGCTGAGTATCCAAGGCCCGATTTGCATAAGCTGTGGATATGGCTCCATCACCAACCAACCCACTCAGAATATCCCACGCTTTCTTAAAAGCTTCCAGTGTCATACTAGTAAGGCCTGTCTGCTTAAGCCCCTCCATCCTCTACAACCACTTCTTCTACGTCCTCAGCCATATGCTCCTGAGGTGGGGGAGGGGTTACCTCACATGCAGCAGTAGCTTGAGCTCCACCCCTAGCGGGTGTGGCTCCAGCTCATCCCCTGCCCCTTCCCTTACCTCAGCCACGAACTGGTGGGCCCGCTGCTGGGACCGCTGGCCTTGCTCCATTGTTCCTTGTAGTAACCATCTGCGGACAAAAGAGTGAATGAGGTTAGATACCAATTTGTATCACCAGATATCAATTGCAATCGAGTTATAGCACGAAGGAAAGAAGGAAGAGATAGTTTTTCCTAAATCCCCATAGCCTCTCAAAGAAAAGTACGGACGTCTCCGCATCGTTCCACAAGACTCTACTAGACATGTTTGGTACGACGAGATCAACAAACCTAGGCTCTGAATACCATCTTTGTAACCACCCAGACCATCATGAGTGGCACCCACCCAACCCCCCTATGAGCGAACCAATAGAGTTCAACCCTTTGCCTAGACTAACAGCCTAAAACCACCAACATAAGTAAACTAGCAATTAAATAATGCCAAAACTAAAGCTTTATTATATAATCCTGCAGAAAATCCCTCCTAGGAACTGAAAGTCACTATACCAAACATCACTACCAATATCTAGAATAAATAATAATACAATAAGCATGTTAGCATATACAGATTATTGTCATACATATCAAAATCGTAATAATATGTTTCTAAGGGAGGTTCTCTTAGTTTTACATCTATTATTTCGTAGAGTTATCTTCGCTACGAGATCACCATTAACAGGTATAGATGCCCTCCTGGCTTAACAACCTTCAAACCGGGCTAGCCAACGTACGCACTAGGTATTATTCAGCTACCTCACACACTTAGGAAAGAATGAATACCTCACACCTGGTATAGAAATAATTTATGGGAACAGGATATATAAAACAATAATCTTATATAAACGAACATCTTAAAGTAAATTATTAAAATACTTCTTAAAATAATTTTGCCATGCCTTACACAGTATATGTGCTTAGCTTCTCATGCTAAGGACGTATACTGCCAACATGGCTCTGATACCAAGTGAAAATAATCAATATATTTTAAACAGTATTAATTTTATCTTCTCAAGCAACAAAGATTTCTAAGTTAAATGATCTTCAAAATTGGAACATACCCCAAGAACCTTTTAAAAAGATTTACCATTTAGGTAATTTCAGTTTCATTACTAGGCATAATATTAAGACCTGTGAGTCTACTATTGCTATTAAAAATTCTTTAGAGATTATTCGCTTACTAAAAGATAACGATATCAATCGTTATAAAACTGATTACAATTATTTACATATTGGTTTGGTTCAAGTAGCTGTCAAGCCTGTTTTTAGAAAAGGCTTAGATATTCCTGTTTGTGTCCTCCTTAAAAATGACCGTTTTCTTAATTTTGATGATTCTTTATTAGGAGTCCTCCAGAGTAACCTTGCTGATGGCCCGGTATACTTTAATTGTTATCCTAACTTTTCAGTTGACACTAATGATCCTAATGTCATGGATTCCTTGACCCTCAACGCCAAGACTAAGAATTTGAACAACAAACCCAATACTTGAGAGATAGCTATTATCTATAGAGTATATTACAGGCTTATAAAGACCACTCTGGCACCAAAGGCTCGTATTGAGAGCCAAAAAGGTGTAACTATGCTTATGGAGGCAACCCATGAACATAGTACTATCTTTGTCCCTAGACTCCTCAAATGGAATGATGTCCTCTCCAGCAATGATTGGCACTTTGATTCCATAACCCAACCTTTGTCATCTCACTCTAAGAGATCTCAAAATGAAAGGGTCATAGAATTCCCCGATGGTTCTATAGAACTCAAATTCCTTGACAATTCTATAACGAGATCCTCATCTCGTCGAAGGTCATCTTGGTTTGGTCCTTCAACTTCATGTCCTTCTAGACCTGTTCCCAGACCACCTTCTTCTTCAAAACCCCCGGAGGAAGTAGAAACTATCCCAGTCGATAATGACAAGGGAAAGGTCACTAGAGTAGACTTTTTGGGAGAAATTCCCAAAGTCTTTTACCAGGATCTCCCCACTAGCCCCACTGCTAGTGAAATGGCACCTCCTTAAGAGGATAAACCAGGGTGGATCAAAATGATCAAAACAGGCAGTACCTTCAGTCCTGACCAAAATACCCTTCATAAACTTTGGACTCATCCTGAAAACCAAACTAAGAGGAAGTGGTATGTTGCTACTTATACTCTTCAACAAAGAGAAGCCTTCAGAGATTCCTGGATGGCAGACATGAAAAGAATAGGTTGCAAAATTGAATTCTTTAAATGGTTTGAAATGACTGGTAAGATCGATAACAAGATCGAATCTCTTCAAGATTATCAACAAATGGTATACAACTTCTAACAAAGTTGTAGAATCTACCACTCCTCCTCTCAAAGGAATCAATATCCCTATAGCCGGCACTATTATCAAGGCTTCTCCTTTCAAAGAAAAAAGTGATAAGCCCGCCTCCTTTGTAACCTCTGCTGACATAGATCGAGTAGTAGAACAGAACAACTACTCCAACCTAATTCTTCACACTATTTCCAGACAAATCGAAGATTCCAAACCTTCCATAAGTAGAAGACCTATTCCATCTTCTGCTTCTTCTAACCAGAACTTTGAACCTAACCCAGGGTTTAAACTTACTGAATTTTCCAGGGAAAAATTCCCTAAATTCAAAGATACCTTTGAAATATCAGGAAATGTCCTTGATAAAATCAATGAACAACTTTCCAATTTCAACATCTCTACCAAAGAAGAGAAACCCCATAAAATAGTTTCAACTCTTCATGAAAAACCCACTCTTATTCATAAACTATCGAATGATTGTTTTCACACAAGAAAAACTATCATAATCGTCCATATTTCCCAGACCTCCAATATGAGGAAAATGCATTCCTATCCACTTCTTCTCATGAAGGAAGAGGCATCACAGAACATAATATTGATGGCTTAGCTGAACATCAAATCTACAACAAGCTCCATGAAAAGGGAGTAGCTATTACTGCACATAAGATAAGGAGCTCTACGGATAAAAAAGGTGCCATTATGATTGTTGCTGGGTTCACCAGCATGTTAAAACATTGGTGGGATAACTACTGAAATGATGAGACCAACCAACTCATTTATAATGCCTCTGCAACAGAAACTGTTGTCAAATCGGAAGGAACTTCCGAAACACATTCCCAAGTTACACATTCCCAAAATCTAAGACCTCAATGATGGTCAAATTCCTTACAGTCAATTGACATATAGGGACTTTGTCAATACTATCGATATCGTAGGGCTCAAACACTGCACATATATCAAACTCAAACATCAGCTCAAAAAAGAGCAATCATCCTCTAGACGAGAATTAGGAAGTTTCTATCAAGACTTCGGTTTTATCACTCCTCCTGATCGAGTAAAGAGAGACAAAAAACCCAAGAGATCTCATCGAATTAATTCTTGAAGGGATTCAACCAAAACTACCAAAAAGAAATCTTGGTCCAAAAGACCTAGAGATTCAAAACTTGATGTTTGCTGGACATGTGGCAAATCCGGTCATAAATCCAATGAATGCAGGTCAAAAACCAAGAAGAAAAAGATTAACCTTCTTAGTATAGATGAAGACACCAAGGAAAAACTCCTTTCCATACTAGATGAACCCTTCTCTGACTCTTCACTTCACTCTTCTGAGGAATCAAGTGATGATGAAGACATCAACATTGAGTATGAATCTGATTCTAGCCAATTAGGTCATGATTGCAATTGCACTGAAGCTTTCTGTGCTTGTGACAATACTCCCCAAAATATCAGAGTCCTTTCGAACGACACAATAGAAACCCTTTTTGACATTATCCAACATATCAGTGATGAAGAGTCTAGAAAGCGTTATCTCATAGAACTCAAGAATATCATTATCAACACTGACAAACCAAAACCCCGACCAGTAGTTGAACCCTTCAGCATGAAACAAATCATGAACCGATCAGACAGCCTGTATGAACCCACTATTGCTGACCTTCGTCATGAGGTCTCCAATCTTAAGGATGAAATCCGTAATATCAAATCCAGGCTTGGAAAAGTTGAAACGGATATTCTTACTGATCAAATCCTCAAACAGGTCACCACTCAAAACCCCGATTCTGATCATGAAACTTTTCAAGAAGATGATATTAATCCTCTTCATTATAATAATGACCACTTAGTTGAACCTGGAAATTCTCCTTCTACTTCTGAAGCTCCAGGTGTAACTGTCATTTCCTCGGTCAGACCTCAGAGTCACCATATACATGTTCGTATTGTTATCAATAAAAAATTTGTAATTAATAGAATTGCTTTGCTTGACAGTGGTGCAGATCATAACTGCATAGTAAAAGGTATTATTCCCACTCAATACATGCAAAAAAGTACTTCAAAACTATACTCTGCTACGGGAGAACTTTTAAAAATTAATTATAAGCTTTCAAAAGCTCATATTTGAAATAATGGAATTTGTTTAACAAATGACTTCGTTATTACTGAAGATATCAATGAAGATATCATTCTTGGAATTCTTTTTATCTCCCAAATAAAACCTTATTTTACTGATTTAAACGGTATTAAAACCTCTATTCTAGGAAAAGAATTACATTTTCCTTTTGTCAAAACCCTTTCACAAGATGAAAGTAATTTTATCAGAAAAAATATGGTTTTTCATATTAACAAACTTTCTCAACATATCACCTTTCTAAAGGATGAAATTAGAGTAAAGAAAATCTAGCAGATTTTAAAAACCCCGAGAATGGTTACTAAAATAGCCAATCTTCAAAAATAATTTGAACAAGAAATATGCTCGGATTTTCCAAAAGCATTTTGGGAAAGAAAAAGGCATATTGTCGAACTCCCATACATTGAAAAATTCAATGAACATGACATTACTACTAAAGCAAGGCCTATTCAAATGAGTCAAGAAATGTGGAATTTTGTAAAAACAAAATTAATACTCTTTTACAAAACAAAATTATCAGAGTTTCTAAATCACAATGGAGCTGCTCTGCTTTCTATGTCAACAAAAATGCTGAAAAAGAAAGAGGAGCACCAAGATTGGTTATAAATTACAAACCTCTTAATTCTGTGTTAAAATGGATTAGGTACCCAATTCCTAATAAAAGAGATCTTTTAAAAAATACTTTTAAAGCCAATTTTATAGTAAATTTGATATGAAATCAGGTTTTTGGCAGATCCAAATTTCTTAAAAAGATAAATACAAAACTGCTTTCAATGTCCCTTTTGGGCAATACGAATGGAATGTTATGCCTTTCGAACTCAAGAATGCTCCGTCTGAATTTCAAAACATCATGAATTCAATATTCAATGACTACAGTCATATGTCTATTGTTTACATAAATGATGTATTAATATTTTATGAAAATATTTATTCTCATTTTAAACATCTTAATACTTTCTTCAAAGTAGTAAAAAAAAAAGGGTTAGTTGTTAGTGCTAAGAAAATCAAGCTCTTTCAAACTATCATCAGATTTTTAGGTCATGACCTTTATCAAGGTACTTATAAACCTATTTGTAGAGCCATAGAGTTCTCCTCCAAATTCCCCAATGAGATTATTGATAAAACCCAACTCTAAAGATTCTTAGGAAGTCTTAATAATGTTGCAGATTTTATTCCCAAAATTAGACAGGTCTGTGAACCTTTATACAAGCGTCTTAGAAAAAATCCCATCCCTAGAAGCCATGAACAAACTAAAGCTGTCATCCAAATTAAAGCTTTCTTCCAGAGTCTCCCATGTCTAGGAATTCCTAATCCAGAAGCCTTTATGATTGTTGAAACTGATGCTTCTGACATTGGTTATGGAGGAATCCTCAAACAAAGAATCGACCCAGAGTGGTAGGAGCAACTTGTTCATTTTACTTTAGGAATCTGGAATTCCCCTCAAAAGAATTATTTTACTGTTAAAAAAGAAATCTTATCTATAGTGCTATCTATCACTAAATTTCAAGACGACTTGGTTAACAAAGAATTTTTACTTAGAGTAGATTGCAAATCTGCTAAAGAAATTTTACAAAAAGATGTGAAAAACTTTGTTTAAAAACAAATATTTGCTAGATGGAAAGCTCTACTATCTAGCTTTGATTTACAAATTGACTTTATAAAAGGAGAAGAAAATCCCCTCCCAGATTTCTTAACAAGAGAATTTATATAGGGAAAGAATGAGGCCCAGTATGAGGCCTCAGAAGCTAGATTCACCGCAGAGACCACAACAAATAGCTAGACCATTCGATCTCCCTCTCTCAAGGTTACCCTAGAGGCCACCAATTCCAGCAGGAGCAAATCCCAGGATGGAATTCCAAAATAGGTATACTTCTCTAGCAGAATACCCAAAATTACAAGGTCCTACACCTACCAAGTTGATCAACCAAAAGATTGAGCATGTAGCATCATCTTCTTTGGTACAAACCAAAGAAAGCTACACAATGAAGGCCCCAGAGACCTTTGCACAAGCAGTTAAACCAACGTCAGGGAAAAAACCTGATACATCTCCTCCAAAAGAAGAATTTTATTTCTTGACAAAACAAGTTTTGCCAATACTGGCGATAGAAGGAACTCTGATGCCTAGTCTTATCAGACCAGTATACTTGAATGACAATTTCGTGGATATAGATAATCCACTTATGTCCCAAAGATATTTCGAAGCCATATTAGTAGACACGGAGTCTATTATCATTGAACACACAATGAGTGAAAAGAATCTAGAAATTATCAGTTTTTCTAGATTCACTATCAAGAGGGTCTTATCTCCATCAGAATGGTATACAGACCACCTCCTTACCCACATCACGTTATCTATGCCTCATAAGCCACAAACTTATAATTGGTATGACTACAAGAATGCATGGTTCAATTTCCTATATATCAGGCCAGGACACACTTGGTTCATCAAATATTGTCCAGAAATGGTCAAATCAGTCATCCCCAGATTGTTTTATGAATGGTGGAACTATTTTGGAGGACACATAAATATTCTTCCCCAGTAATTCCTCAACAGATTTTATGAATTTCAAGTCAAAGAAGAAATCTCCACACTCCCAGAACACATTAAAATGTGTAAATATTTTATTAAGAAAAGTATTTCTTATATTATATTCTAGAACTTTGCCAAGACAGAGTTTGATATAATCAAATATCTCTCTAAAGAGATCAAAATTCGAGGATGGATCCCCAAAGTGGTATCTAAGACCCTAGCTAAGGTATCACCCAAAACAGCCTCAGTTTTGCCATCAAAGAATGTGCTCAAAGAAAGATTAAAGAAAGCCCTCCAAGAGATAGACAATGATCAGTCAAATGATGAAGACATTATGCTTCTCTTAGAAGAAGTTATAGAAGAAACTGATAATGAAGACATGCTAGACCCTACGGGAATAACAACAGCCTATCTTGACTCTTATTAAGAACATGAGAATGACCTTTGGGAAAAGTAGAGGTTCAAAGAATCAGAATTACTTTTTCCAAGAGGCAACTTACTGTTCCTAAAAGGAATCTAGAAAAGTAAGTCTCTTATAAAAAAGAAGACGACAAGCCATCACCCTTCTTTAAAAGAGAAGAATATCATTATCAACCTCTGTAGTGTCGGCAAGATCACAAACCTCCAAGTGTAAATTTAAGATACACTCTCCTATGTATCCTTACTCTATAAAAGGATAAACATTTAGAAAGGGGAGGGCATCAGAAAATTGACCTTAAATATTCTGAAACCCTCTTCTCTCCCTTTTGTAAAAAGCTTTCCGCTGTATCTCTTATGCATTAATAAAATATTTAAGTTTTATATTTTGCTTCAATATCCTACTACTTAGATTAGTATATTCGCGATCCGTTTTCAATTTGATACCAAGTGAAAATGGATCGTTAATATACTAATCTAAGTAGTAGGATATTGAAGCAAAATATAAAACTTACAAATTTTATTAATGCATAAGAGATACAGCGGAGAGCTTTTTACAAAAGGGAGAGAAGAGAGTTTCAGAATATTTAAGGTGAATTTTCTGATGCCCTCCCCTTTCTAAATGTTTATCCTTTTATAGAGTAAGGATATATAGGAGAGTGTATCTTAAATGTACACTTGGAGGGTTGTGATCTTGCTGACACTACAGTGGTTGATAATGATATTCTTCTTTTTAAAAGAAGGGTGATGGCTTCTCGTCTTCTTTTTGATAAGAGACTTACTTTTCTAGATTCCTTTTAGGAACAGTAAGTTGCCTCTTGGAAAAAGTAATTCTGATTCTTTGAACCTCTACTTTTCCCAAAGGCCATTCTCCTGTTCTTAATAGGATTCAAGATAGGCTGCTGCTATTCTCATAGGTTCTAGCATGTCTCCATTATCGGTTTATACTGTAACTTCTTCTAAGAGAAACATAATATCTTCGTCATTTGACTGATCATTGTCCATCTCTTGGAGGGCTTTCTTTAATCTTTCATTGAGCACATTCTTTGATGGCGAAGTTGAGGCTGTTTTGGGTGATACCTTATCTGGGGTCTTAGATACCACTTTGGGGATCCATCCTCGAATTTTGATCTCTTTATTAGGAATTGGGTACCTAATCCATTTTAACACAAAATTAAGAGGTTTGTAATTTATAACCAATCTTGGTGCTCCTCTTTCTTTTTCAGCATTTTTGTTGACATAGAAAGCAGAGCAGCTCCATGGTGATTTAGAAACTCTGATAATTTTGTTTTGTAAAAGAGTATTAATTTCCTTTTTATAAAATTTCATCATTTCTTGACTCATTTGAATAGTCCTTGCTTTAGCAGTAATGGCATGTTCATTGAATCCTTTAATGTATAAGAGTTCGACAATATGCCTTTTTCTTTCCCAAAAAGCATTCGGAAAATCCGAGCATATTTCTTGTTCAAATTGTTTTTGAAGATTGGCTATTTTAGTAACCATTCCCGGGGATTTTAAAATCTGTTCGATTTTCTTTACTCTATTTTCATCCTTTAGAAAGGTGATATGTTGAGAAAGTTTGTTAATACGAAAAATCGTATTTTTCTGATAAAATTACTTTCATCTTGTGAAAGGGTTTTGACAAAAGGAAAATGTAATTCTTTTCCTAGAATAGAGGTTTTAATACCGTTTAAATCAGTAAAATAAGGTTTTATCTGGGAGATAAAAGGAATTCCAAGAATGATATCTTCAGTAATAACGAAGTCATTTGTTAAACAAATTCCATTATTGCAAATATGAGCTTTTGAAATCTTATAATTAATTTTTAAAAGTTCTCCCGTAGCGGGAGTATAGTTTTGAAGTACTTTTTTGCAAGTATTGAGTGGGAATAATACCTTTTACTATGCAGTTATGATATGCACCACTGTCAAGCAAAGAAATTCTGTTAATTACAAATTGTTTATTGATAACAATATGAACAAGTATATGGTGACTATGAGGTCTAACCGAGGAAATGAAAGTTACACCTTGAGCTTCAGAAGTAGAAGGAGAATTTCCAGGTTCAACTAAATGGTCATTATTAAAATGAAGAGGATTAATATCATCTTCTTGAGAAGTTTCATGATCAGAATTGGGGTTCTGAGTGGTGACCTGTTTGAGGATTTGATCAGTAAGAATATTCGTTTCAACTTTTCCAAGCCTGGATTTGATATTACGGATTTCATACTTAAGATTGGAGACCTCATGACGAAGGTCAGCAATAGTGGGTTCAGACAGGCTGTCTGATCGGTTCATGATTTGTTTCATGCTGAAGGGTTCAACTACTGGTCGGGGTTTTGGTTTGTCAGTGTTGAGAATGATATTCTTGAGTTCTATGAGATAATGCTTTCTAGACTCTTCATCACTGATATGTTGGATGATGTCAAAAAGAGTTTCTTTTGAGTCGTTCGAAAGGACTCTGATATTTTGGGGAGCATTGTCACAAGCACAGAAAGATTAAGTGCAATTGCAATCATGACCTGATTGGCTAAAATCAGATTCATACTCAATGCTGATGCCTTCATCATCACTTGATTCCTCAGAAGAGTGAAGCGAAGAGTCAGAGAAGGGTTCATCTAGTATGGAAAGGAGTTTTTCCTTGGTGTCTTCGTCTATACTAAGAAGGTTAATCTTTTTCTTCTTGATTTTTGACCTGCATTCATTGGATTTATGACCGGATTTACCACATGTCCAGCAAACATCAAGTTTTGAATCTCTGGGTCTTTTGGACCTAGACTTCTTTTTGGTAGTTTTGGTTGAATCCCTTCGAGAATTAATTCGATGAGATCTCTTGGGTTTTTTGTCTCTCTTTTCTCGATCAGGAGGAGTGATAAAACCGAAGTCTTGACAGAAACTTCCTAATTCTAGTCTAGAGGATGATTGCTCTTTTTTGAGCTGATGTTTGAGTTAGATATCTGTGCAGAGTTCGACCCCTACAATATTGATAGTACTAACAAGATCCCCATATGTCAATTGACTGTAAGGAATTCGACCATCATTGCGGTCTTAGATTTTGGTTCTGACTTTATCAGCGAAGAGAGGGGGAAGGCCACTTATAAAGCGCTCTTTCCAGAAATTTTGATGACAGTCTGGGCGAATCATGACTTTGCTTAGGAAAGCATGTTTGTATCTAATGAAGTCATATAGTGTAGGACAACTGAGGTTGTTAAGGATTTGGAGATTTCTATCCTGGAAGTGTTTGGGCTCGCCAATGAAATGCTTAGCGATATGATAGAGAAGTGTGGCACAAACATCTTCTCTAATAACTTGGGAATGTGTTTCAGAAGTTCCTTCCGATTTGACAAGGGTTTCTATTGCAGAGGCATTATAAATGAGTTGCTTGGTCTCAACATTGCAGTAGTTATCCCACCAATGTTTTAACATGCCGGTGAACCCAACAACAATCATAATGGCAGCTTCTTTATCCGTAGAGCTCCTTATCTTATATGCAGAAAATAGCTACTCCCATTTCATGGAGCTTGTTGTACATTTGATGTTCAGCTAAGCCATCAATATTCCATTCTGTGATGCCTCTTCCTTCATGAGAAGAAGTGGATAGGAACGCATTTTTCTCATATTGGAGGTCTGGGAAAGATGGATGATTATGATAGTTTTTTCTGTTGTGAAAACGATCATTCGACAGTTTATGAATAAGAGTGGGTTTTTCATGATGAGTTGAAACTATTTTTTGGGGTTTCTCTTCTTTGGTAGAGATGTTGAAATTGGAAAGTTGTTCATTGATTTTATCAGGGACATTTTCCTGATATTTCAAAGGTATCTTTGAATTTAGGGAATTTTTCCCTAGAAAATTCAGTAAGTTTAAACCCTGGGTTAGGTTCGAAGTTCTGGTTAGAAGAAGCAGAAGATAGAATAGGTCTAAATGATCCAAACTCTATTCAACCCGAGCTTTCCCGTGTTCCGGATCCTTTCTCGTTCTTGGTCTAAAATAACACACAAGTACATATAATTAACATACAAGGCCTGAACAGTACCCGAATTACACCAAATCCCCAAAACGCAGGCCACCCATGATCATCACACCCTTTTCCCGGGCTTTCCACCGTTTATTCACCTACTTCTATCATTTTTTATGGATAAAATAGAGAATTAACCAACCTATAATCATAAAAATATAGTTTTAACAATGCCCAAGAACATTCATACTTGGAATCCTCTTTCTTCCCCGGGTTCTACCATTCCTAGGTTATTCCAATATTTCCCCAAGTTCCCTCCTAGCAATTCTACCGCATAGGAAATATAGTACAAGGATTGGGGAGTAGAAACCTTACCTTAGGGATGAATTTCGAAGGAAAAAGAAGGAAAATCACATGAAATCGCCCTAGTTCTTCCCCTAAACGAATTGTAGATAACTGAACTGTTTTGGGGAAGTTTTTGCATTGAAAACCCGTCGGCCCGCTATAGCGGTCCCCCCTATGCTATAGCGGTCCCGCTATAGCAGACGACTTCTGCTATAGCGGTCTTAAGTGGGTGTTGACCACCTTGACCACCGCTATAGCAGTATTTTCCACCGCTATAGCGAAGGTCTCTATGATGGAGCCGTTGCACTCATCACATATAGAATGTCTGGAGATCTCTAAAATTTGCCCATTTCACAACACAGTTGCTTCCCCCGACGATCCGTTTGCTTTAGTCTCCCAAGTGGCCTCCTCAATATGAAGGTTCTTCTACTAGACCTTTACAGATACAATCTTCTTAGTATCTCCCTAGTCCTTAATTTTTGGATGTCTCTACCAAGAATAGCAATAACTTTCTCTTTATAATGGAGATCTTCATCCAATAGGACTGAATTCCAGCTAATTATGTTGTCACCATCTTCGAGGTACTTTTTAAGAATAGACACATGAAATACAAGATAGACTCTTGACAAACTTGGACGCAATGCTAATTTATAAGCAACCAGCCCCACACTCTGAAGAATCCTAAAAGGCCCAATATATCTCAGACTTAACTTGCCATACTTTCCAAATCGCGTAACACCCTTCATGGGTGAAACTTTGAGCAATACTGGCTCACCTTCCATGAAGTGTATGTCTCTCACTTTCCTATTAGCATACTCATTTTGCTGGCTTTGAGCTGCTAGGAGCTTCTCTTGAATAAACTTCACCCTTTCCATAGTATCCCTCAAAAGATCTATACCCCATGGCCTCACCTCAAATAAATCAAACCAATCAATAGGAGACCTACATCTCCTCCCATATAATGCCTCAAACAGGACCATAGCTATGCTCGAATGATAGCTATTACTATAAGCAAATTTAACCAATGATAGATACTAGTCCCAATTACCCTTAAAATTCATCACACACACGCAGAGCATGTCCTCTAACACCTGAATTATGCGCTCAGACTGCCCGTCAGTCTGAGGGTGAAAAGTTGTACTCATGTCCAACCTTGTACCTAACTCTTCATATAACGTTTGCAAAAAGTTAGAGGTAAACTAAGTACCCCTATATGAAATAATGGAGACAGGCACCCCATGCAGCCGAACAACTTCCTTGAGGTAAATCTTGGCTACCATAGCTGCATTGTTAAGTCACTTGCACTAGAATGAAAAGCGCAGACTTCATCAATCTATCCATAATAACCCATATCAAATCATATTTCACCAAATTCTTAGGAAGTCCAACCACAAAATCCATGGCTATTCTCTCCCACTTCTATTTAGGAATGGGCCTTCTCTGAAGAGTACCACCAGGCTTCTAGTGCTCATATTTCACTTGCTAACAGTTTTAACACTTAGCAACAAAGTCAACTATGTACTTTTTCATCTGACCCCACCAGTAATGTTGCTTCAAGTTGCGGTACATCTTAGTCAAACTAGGATGTATGGAATACTTAGAACAGTAAGCTTATGCTAAGATAATGGAAATAAAGTCATCAACACAAGGCACATAAACTCGCTCTTTAATTCAAAGAACACCTTCATCATCAATCATGGACTCTTTAGCCTCACCCCACAACACATGATCATAAATCTTACTCAACTTAAAATCATCGAATTGTTTACCCTTAATCTGATTAAGAAAAAGGACCTTGCCTCAATGCATGCCAATAGTACACCCCTGTCAGATACTTCCAGTCTCATAAAATTATTAGCTAGAGTTTGTACCTCTCTAGCCAACGGATGCCTAGTAGCTTTCAAATAGGCCAACCTACTCATACTCTTAGTCTTTTTGCTCAATGCATCAACTACTACATTAGCTTTACCTGGATGGTAAAGAATGGTTATGTCGTAATGTCATAACCCAACCCGTTGTGAGTGGCGCCCACCTAAATCTCTTGGATGAAAAAACCAGTCAACAACCCAACACTTAGCAAATCTAATAGCTCAAAACAAATTTGTATTGAAAATAAACTATCATTAAAATCTAATAAAAAAAACTAACAACATCCTGCGGAATTACCCCTAGAAACTGAAAGTCATTGTACAAAAACAATCTACCAAAAGTCTAGAGCAGGAATGTAACCCCAAAATAAAAGAAGTGTTTAAGTCCGAAAACAATCGGACTATAACTAACTGGAAGAAAACAAGGTGGCTCAACAGAAGCAGCTCACTCTTGAAGTCTGGAATCACTGGGACTAGATCTGAGGTCATAGTAGGAGCCGCCGGAAGATGTCCTGTACTCATATAAAGAAAATACGTAAAGAATTAGTACACAACTACTGTGTACTGGTAGGATCATCGGCCATCTCCAATAAACAATATAAATAGAGTAAACCAAAACTGAGTAAAGAAGCACAAACATGTAGCAACAACCAGTAATACAATTTCCAGGCTCTCAGCCTACCTTCTATCTTATCAACCACATGAAACAGGTTCAATAATTATTTAACAATGAACAAATAACCAAGACAATTACACTCCTTACATTACTCGGACCAATTACAGATCCCTAGACCTATACTTATTGTTAACAAGTAATGATGGTCCACCCCAGGACCATCCCTATATTTAAGTGTAACAACCCGACCTCTTAAAGACCAATGTAATCAATTACAAATTCAATAATCAACCCAGTCTACTCATGGAACCATCAACAAACACAGTTAGAAATGCATAATTAAACATGTACCAGGCGTGGTACCTGAGCCAATTGATATAAAACCTGTACCAGGCGGGGTACCCTAGCCAACCAATATAGAACCTGTACCAGGCGTGGTACCGAGCCAACTGTTAGTAACCCATACCAAGAGTGGTACTCGAGCCAACCAAAATCACACAAAGACAACAGTCAATACTTATATGAACAAAAAACACCCTTGTAAAACCAACAAGAAACAATCAAGTTTATTTAACATAATTGACACCCCAAATACTTAGATATTATTAACTTCCTTTCCTAAGAATGAAAGCACATACATTACTAAGCTATAGTTACATGTATATACATTGCATTTGGAAAGACAAGAACCATCACCTACCTCGAATGGCCTGAACCTTACAGGACCGGAGCCTTCCCATTTCCGAAAGCTTTCTCTTGCTCTTTGTCGAAAAACAAGTACACAATATACTAAAACTAATCCAATGGCCTAAAATTACCCGGATTATGCAAAATCCCAATCCCCTAGGCCAAACCATAATCATTTCACCTATTCCCTAGCTTTTCCACCACTAATTCATCCTACACTATCATTTTTACGATAACAATTAGTGAGTAATGGTGATTAAGACATGAATGACCCATAAACAACATACCCCAAGAACTCAACACCTTAGAATCCCCTTTTTCCATAGATCCCGCATTCTTAGTTTGACCCAAACCTTCCCCTAAACCCATAGTTATAGATTATAAGGTTAAGGAATTGAAATAACAAAGTGGGGAGCAAAAACCTTACCTTTTTGACAGAGTGTTGTGGAAAATCACTGAAATTTACATCCCTTCGTCTCTGCCCTTCCCCAAAATATTCTTGAAAGTTTTTGAACATTTTTGGGGACGTTTCAGCAGTAAACTCGACTCAGTATGCTATAGTGGTCTATACACCACTATAGATGCGCTGCAGTAGCAGAACCCACCGCTATGGAAGTGCTGACTAGCGCTGACTTCTGTTATAGGGGGAATTTCTCTGCTATAGCGGAAGCTGCTGTAGTGCAGTGTCAACCTCTATATAGTGGTTGACATGGGACAGAAACTAGGAAAATCCCTCAAAAGTACCCATTTTATAACACACCTTAAATCCTGATGTTCCAGAATAACCCCTTAACATCAACCTTAATACTGGAGTTCTACTTACCCGAATTCATTTCCGAAAAGTCCCTCGGACTCCTTAATGTCTTAGCTAATGAAAACACTAACTCAACACAAGACTCGTTACCCAATACTCATTCAGATTTTCCTAGACCATACCTCGCTCAGAAACTATCTGAGACTAGCCTAGCCCAAAAATTCCAACTCCCAAACCCAAAAGTTTTCTAACCTAAAACTTGGCACGAAATGTTTACCCATAACGACGGACCCGATCATTACAACAGATACCAATTTATCCATCGTTCATCCTCAAGCGATCAAACCCAAAAATATGAAATTAAAGAGGGAAAGTGTAGTACCTAAATCCTCAAACAAGTGAGGATACTTGTGTCGCATGTCCTTCTTGGTTTTCCGAGTGGCTTCATCAACCGGATGATGCTTCCATTGAAATTTTACTGATTGATCTCCTTTGTCCTCAACTTTCAAACATCCCAATCAAGAATCACACTCGATTCCTCTTCATATTGAAGATCCTTGTCAAGCAAAATTGAATCCCACTTAATGATGTATTCCCACATCCCCATGGTATCACTTCATTATGGATAAATGGAAGACTGGATGGACTCCAGATAAGTTGGGCGGTAGTTCTAGCCTATAAGCCACTGGCCCTATAATCTTGAGAAACTTGAATGGACCAATGTACCAGGGGCTGAGCTTACCCTTCTTGCCGAACCGCATAACCCCCTTCATTGGTGACACTTTCAATAACACATGTTCACCAACCTGGAAATCCATGTCTCTTACGTTGGGATCTGCGTGCTCTTTCTACCTACTTTAGGCTACTAGCAACTTGGTCTGAGTTCCACTCACTTTTTCCTGAGCTTCCTTACCAAGTTCACGCCCAAAGGTTTCATATCGCCTACCTAAAACCACCCTATGGGTGATCGACATCCCCCACCTATACAATTCCTCAAATGGTGCCATGTCGATTCTCGAGTGGTAGCTATTGTTGTATGAGAACTCACACAGTGGTAAAAACTAGTCCTAATGACCCCAAAGTCAATCACACATGCTCTCAGCATGTCTTCAATACCTGAATTGTCCTCTCTTACTGACCTTCTGTCTGAGGATGAAATGTTATGCTAAAGGTTAGTTGAGTGCCCAACTATTTGTGTAACTTATCCCATAACTTAGAGGTAAACTGCTTACCCTTGTCTGAAATGATAGAGAGTGGTACCTCATGCAGTGTCACAATCTCTTTAACATAGATATCATCCAACTGCTGCAAATTATAGTCCACCCTGACCAGAATGAAATGAGCTGACTTGGTCAGCCTGTCTACAATTACCTAAATAGGTTCATACTTTCCCAAAGTCTTAGAAAGACCCACCATGAAATCCATTGCTATCCTTTCCCACTTCTACTCGGGAATGGGCATCCTCTGAAGTAATCCTGTAGGCCTTTGGTGCTCATACTTGACGTGCTAACAATCCTGACACTTGTACATATACCAACTATGTCCCTTTTCATCCCAAGCCACCAATAAATTTGTCTCAGGTCCAGGTACATTTTGGTTATGCTCGGATGAATTGAATACCGCAAACCATGATCCTCTGCCAACACCTTTTGAATCATCTCATCAATCCGAGGAACACAAATCCTTCTCTTGAAACTCATCACCCCGCCGACATCCAATACGACATCCCCAGCCTCTCCGGATACTACCTTGCTCTAAAGCTTGTTCAATTGTGCTCCTAAAACTATTTGGCCTTTATTTCTTCCATAAATATGGATTTGACCTCAACACTGGACAACACCCCACCCTGTTCTGAGATTCCCAATTGCATGAACTTAGATTCTAGTGCCTGAATCTCCCAAGCCAATTGTCATTTGGACACCCCTAAATAAGACAAATTGCCCATGGTGACTGTTTTCCGGTTCAATATGTCTTCCACCATATTAACCTTTCCAGAATGATATTGGATGGTCACATCATAATCCTTTAATAACTCCATCCACCTCTTTGCCTCACATTCAGGTCCTTCTGAGTAAACACATGCTGCAGGTTGTGATGGTCCATGAACACCTCACACTTGACACCATAGAGGTAGTTCCTCTAAATCTTGAGTGCAAAGACCATCGTTTCCAACTCCAAGTCGTCGATTGGGTAATTCTTTTCATGAGTCTTCATCTTCCTTAAAGCATAAGCTATAACATTCCTGTCCTGCATTAATATATCACCAAACCTCGAATGTGAAGCATCATAATACATAATGAAATCCTTACCTTTAATCGGCAATGATAGAATGGGAGTTGCGGTAAGAAGTGTCTTGAGTTTTTGAAAGCTCTCCTCATACTTGTCGAACCATACAAACGGTACCTCTTTAGGAGTCCACCTTGTCAAGTGAGTAGTGATAGATGTAAAGTCCTTGACAAATCTATGATAGTAGCCTCCAAGCCCCACAAAACTCCAACCTCAATCACAAAGCTAGGCCGGAACCAACTCTTAACTGCTTCAATCATCTGGAGATCCACCATCACTCCCTTTTCTGACACCACATGCCCTAAGAAGGGGACGAAAGTCAACCAAAATTCACATTTGGAAAACTTGGCATATAGTTTCTGGTGCCTCAAAATATCCAAAACATTACAAAGATGTTCCACATGCTCCTCCCTACTCTTGGAGTAAATCAGAATGTCATCTATAAATATGATGACGAATGAATCCAGATATGATTTGAATACCCCATTCATCAAAGTCATGAATGCCGCCAGTGCATTAGTCAACCCAAACGACATCATTAGTTAATCATAATGCCCATATCGCGTTTAGAATGTCATCTTAGGGATGTCCTCAGGCCTAATCTTTAACTGATGGTACCCTGGCCTTAATTTAATTTTTCAAAATATAGACGTTCCCTGCAACTGGTCAAAGAGGTCATCTATGTGAGCTAAAAGATACTTGTGTCGGATGGTGACCTTGTTCAATTGCTTGTAGTCTATACACATCCTTATACTACCATCTTTCTTTTTCACGAATAACACTGGAGCACCCCAAAGTGAAGCACTGGGATAGATAAAGCCTTTATCTAAGAGTTCCTAAAGCTGAGTTTTCTAGAGTCATGATCTTAGTATTACAATTCAACACTGTTTGATATGGAGACATCCAGGTCATACCCAAATGAACATCAAAATTGAACATGTCCAGAATAACCAAATCTACCTAAGTCTGCAACCCCACAAAAATCACAGGGCAAGTACGACAAACATGGGTTACTATCAAAAAATCTCCAACTGGGATAGAAACATGAATAGGGGAATCAAGGACATCACAAACCAAATATAGACCGAAAGCAAAATTCACAGAAACATATTAAAATGTAGAACTTGGGTCAAACAGTACAGAGGCTATCCTATCACAGACTAAAATTGTACCTGTGATCACCGCATCTGACGCCTCAGCCTCAGACTTCCCTGGAAAAGCATAACAATGGGTCCGATCATTAATCTGAGCAACTTCTGTGGCTGGCTGTACCACTCCCCTACCCGCTCCACCATTTCCTCTGTCTCTCCAGCCTCCCTGTAAGTTACCTCGCCCACCCTGTGGATGACCCTCAGCATAGCCACCTCTACCTGCTCAAACCAAAGCCTTAGACTGCAGCTGAGTCTGATTACCTGCCTACCTATGAGGGAACTCCCTCTTAAAGTAACCCGAATCATCATAATGAAAAGACCCGCAGTTAAGAGTAGGCCTGCTAGTAGAAGTGTAAGAAGCCCTATGGCCTGTAGGAGCTGAAAATTATTGATCGGCTCCCAAACGACCACCTGTAGTAGCAGGCAAGGCTGACTGAATAGGACGGTCATAATACACCTGCTGATAATGGCTCCTGTAGTATGAACCACTCTAATTTCCTTCATTTCGGGACTTCTTGGCTAACACCTTAGCCTGCCCAACCTGCTTGACCCCCTCTAATTTCTTCCCATAATTTATTACCTCATTGAAATTCTTCCTCGCTGAGGTCTTACACACAGACAACACCTGCAACTCAGTATTCATGCCCTTGACAAATAGAAGAATCCCCTCCTCTTCTGTACCCAGAAGCTAAGTAGCAAAATGGGACAAGGCATGAAATTTGGCCTCATAGGCTGAAACTGACATGTTACCCTGCTCAAAAGACAGAAACTCATCCTTTTCATGATCCCTTGATGTGAGGGGCACATACTTCCCTAGGAAAAGAGCATGGAACTCTGTCCTGGTCAGCAGAGGAAAAGTTGATGGCCTACACTCCATATGATACCTCCACCACTACTTGGCATCACCCTGAAGGTGAAAGGTGATGAACTTTACCCCATACTGCTGCACAATGCCCAGCTTATGCAGCCTCTCATAACTGTCCAGAATAAAACTTATAAGCATCCACTTTCTCAGTACCCTAAAACGTAGGAGGTTTTGGTTTCAAGAACTTAATTAGTTGTAACATCCCAGAATTTGAATAAACTTTTAAACTTAGAATCTTTGAAAAATTTCATCTTCCCAGGGATCACGAGCCCCAAACCACAAGCCGCGAATTGAACCATGAGCCATGGAATGGACTCATGGAAAGTACTCTGCAAGTCCCTTCTCTGGTCTAAGGACCATGACCGGAGTCCATGAGTCGTGGTTGACTTCACGGGTCATGGAACATATTTGTGGAACTCAGACTGAGGGTAGACTTTTCCTCTGAGAATCACAAACAGGTTCCATGGATTATAGAAGATTCCATGGATCATGGAACCCGTCCGTGGAAATCAGACCTCTAGCCTGTCTTTTAGCCCAGGAACCACGACCACAATCCACAAACCCTGGTTTGGTCTACAGTCTGTGGAAAGAGTCTGTGGAACCTAAAGCCGAGATTTTAAGTCTATTTATCCTAGATTTTATCCAGGGGTATTTTTTTAATTACCCACTCTTTTAACTCCTAAATGAGGTTGTTTTGGGCAATTCTAGAAGGGTTTTAACTTCACTTAGCCTAAGGTCCTTTTCTTAAGCTCTCATTCAATCCAAAAGAGGAAAAGAACTCCTTCAAACTCCAAGTTGAAGTCTCCTCATCTCGTCGAAGGTCGTCTTGGTCTGGTCCTTCAACTTCATGTCCTTCTAGACATGTTCCCAGACCACTTTCTTCTTCAAAAACCCCGGAGGAAGTAGAAACTATCCCAGTTTATAATGACAAGGGAAAGGTCACTAGAGTAGACTTTTCAGGAGAAATCCCCAAAGTCTTTTACCAGGATCTCCCCACTAGCCCCACGGCTAGTGAAATGGCACCTCCTCAAGAAGATAAACCAGGGTGGATCAAAATGATCAAAACAGGGAGTACCTTCATCTGACCAAAATACCCTTCATAAACCTTGGACTCATCCTGAAAACCAAACTAAGAGGAAGTGGTATGTTGCTACTTATACTCTTCAACAAAGAGAAGCCTTCAGAGTTCCTGGATGGCAGACATGAAAAGAATAGGTTGCAAAATTGAATTCTTTAAATGGTTTGAAATGACTGGTAAGATCGATAACCAGATCGAATCTGTTCAAGCCATTATCAACAAATGGTATACAAATTCTAACACAGTTGTAGAATCTACCACTCCTTCTCTCGAAGGAATTAATATCCCTATAGCCGGCACTATTATCAAGGCTTCTCCTTTCAAAGAAAAAAGTGATAAGCCCGCCTCCTTTGTCACCTCTGTTGACATAGATCGACTGTAGAACAGAACAACTACTCCAACCAAAATCTTCACACTATTTCCAGACAAATCGAAGATTCCAAACCTTTCATAAGTAGAAGACCTATTCCATCTTCTGCTTCTTCTAACCAGAACATCGAACCTAACCCAGGGTTTAAACTTGCTGAATTTTCCAGGGAAAAATTCCCTAAATTCAAAGATACCTTTGAAATATCAGGAAATGTCCTTGATAAAATCAATGAACAACTTTCCAATTTCAACATCTCTACCAAAGAAGAGAAACCCCAGAAAATAGTTTCAACTCTTCATGAAAAACCCACTCTTATTCATAAACTGTCGAATGATCGTTTTCACAACAGAAAAAACTATCATAATCGTCAATCTTTCCCAGACCTCCAATATGAGGAAAATGTGTTCCTATCCACTTCTTATCATGAAGGAAGAGGCATCACAGAATGGAATATTGATGGCTTAGCTGAATATCAAATCTACAACAAGCTCCATGAAATGATAGTAGCTATTACTGCATATAAGATAAGGAGCTCTACGGATAAAGAAGTTGCCATTATGATTGTTGTTGTGTTCACCGGCATGTTAAAACATTGGTGGGATAACTACGCAATGATGAGACCAAGAAACTCATTATAATGCCTCTGCAATAGAAACCATTGTTAAATCAGAAGGAACTTCTGAAACACATTCCCAAGTTATTAGAGAAGATGCTTGTGCCACACTTCTCTATCATATCACTAAGCATTTCATTGGCGAGCCCAAACTCTTCCAGGATAGAAGTGTCCAAATCCTTAACAACCTCAGTTGTCCTACACTAGATGACTTCTTTAGATACAAACATGCTTTCCTAGGCAAAGTCATGATTCGCCCAGACTATCATCTGGATTTCTGGAAAGAGCGCTTTATAAGTGGCCTTCCCCCTCTCTTCGCTGATAAAGTCAGAACCAAAATCCAAGACTGCAACGATGGTCGAATTCCTTACAGTCAATTGACATATGGGGATCTTATCAGTACTATCAATATTGTACGGCTCAAACTCTGCACAGATATCAAACTCAAACATCAGCTCAAAAAAGACCAATCATCCTCTAGATGAGAATCAGGAAGTTTCTGCCAAGACTTCAGTTTTATCGATGGGATCTCATCGAATTAATTCTCGAAGGGATTCAACCAAAACAACCAAAAAGAAGTCCAGGTCCAAAAGACCCACAGATTTAAAACTTGATGTTTGCTGGACATGTGGCAAATCCGGTCATAAATCCAATGAATGCATGTCAAAAACCAAGAAGAAAAAGATTAACCTTCTTAGTATAGACGAAGACACCAAGGAAAAACTCCTTTCCATACTAGATGAACCCTTCTTTGACTCTTCGTTTCATTCTTCTGAGGAAACAAGTGATGATGAAGACATCAACATTGAGTATGAATTTGATTCTAGCCAATCAGGTCATGATTACAATTGCACTGAAGCTTTCTGTGCTTGTAACAATACTCCCCAAAATATCAGAGTCCTTTTGAACGACTCAAAAGAAACCCTTTTTGACATCATCCAACATAACAGTGATGAAGAGTCTAGAAAGCGTTATCTCATAGAACTCAAGAATATAATTCTCAACACTGACAAACCAAAACCTCGACCAGTAGTTGAACCCTTCAGCATGAAACAATTCATCAACCGATCAGCCAGCCTGTCTGAACCCACTATTGCTGACCTTCGTCATGAGGTCTCCAATCTTAATGATGAAATCCGTAATATCAAATCCAGGCTTGGAAAAGTTGAAAAGGATATTCTTACTGATCAAATCCTCAAATAGGTCACCACTCAGAACCCCGATTCTGATCATGAAACTTCTCAAGATGATGATATTAATCCTCTCCATTTTAATAATGACCACTTAGCTGAACCTGGAAATTCTCCTTCTACTTTTGAAGCTCCAGGTGTAACTGTCATTTCCTCGGTCAGACCTCAGAGTCACCATATACCTGTTCGTATTGTTATCAATAAACAATTTATAATTAATAGAATTGCTTTGCTTGACAGTGGTGCAGATCATAACTGCATAGTAAAAGGTATTATTCCCAGTCAATACTTGCAAAAAAGTACTTCAAAACTATACTCCGCTATGGGAGAACTTTTAAAATTTAATTATAAGCTTTCAAAAGCTCATATTTGCAATAATGGAATTTGTTTAACAAATGACTTCATTATTACTGAAGATATCAATGAAAATATCATTCTTGGAATTCCTTTTATCTCCCGGATAAAACCTTATTTTACTGATTTAAATGGTATTAAAACCTCTATTCTAGGAAAAGAATTACATTTTCCTTTTGTCAAAACCCTTTCACAAGATGAAAGTAATTTTATTAGAAAAAATATGATTTTTCGTATTAACAAACTTTCTGAACATATCACCTTATGAAATTAGAGTAAATAAAATTGAGCAGATTTTAAAAACCCCGAGAATGGTTACTAAAATAGCCAATCTTCAAAAACAATTTGAACAAGAAATATTCTCGGATTTTCCGAATGCTTTTTGGGAAAGAAAAAGGCATATTGTTGAACTCCCATATATTGAATGATTCAATGAACAGGCCATTACTACTAAAGCAAGGCCTATTCGAATGAGTCAAGAAATGATGGAATTTTGTAAAAAGGAAATTAATACTCTTTTACAAAATAAAATTATCAGAGTTTCTAAATCACCATGGAGCTGCTCTGCTTTATATGTCAACAAAAATACTGAAAAAGAAAGAGGAGCACCAAGATTGGTTATAAATTACAGACCTCTTAATTCTGTATTAAAATGGATTAGGTACCCAATTCCTAATAAAAGAGATCTTTTAAAAAGGACTTTTAAAGCCAATGTTTATAGCAAATTTGATATGAAATCAGGTTTTTGGCAGATCCAAATTTCTAAAAAAGATAAATACAAAACTGCTTTCAATATCCCTTTTGGGCAATATGAATGGAATATTATGCCTTTCGAACTCAAGAATGCTCCGTCTGAATTTCAAAACATCATGAATTCAATATTCAATGACTACAGTCATATGTCTATTGTTTACATAGATGATGTATTAATATTTTCTGAAAATATTGATTCTCATTTTAAACATCTTAATACTTTCTTCAAAGTAGTAAAAAATAATGGTTAGTTGTTAGTGCTAAGAAAATCAAGCACTTTCAAGCTACCATCAGATTTTTAGGTCATGACCTTTATCAAGGTACCTATAAACCTATTTGTAGAGCCAAAGAGTTCTCCTCCGAATTCCCCAATGAGATTATTGATAAAATCCAACTCCAAAGATTCTTAGGAAGTCTTAATTTGTAGATTTTATTCCCAAAATTAGACAGGGTCTGTGAACCTTTATACAAGCGTCTTAGGAAAAATCCCATCCCTTGGATCCATGAACAAACTAAAGCTGTCATCCAAATTAAAGCTTTGGTCCATAGTCTCCCATGTCTAGGAATTCCTAATCCAGAAGCCTTTATGATTGTTGAAACTGATGCTTCTGACATTGGTTATGAAGGAATCCTCAAAAAAAGAATCGACCCAGAGTCGCAGGAGAAACTTGTTCATTTTACTTCAGGAACCTGGAATTCCCCCCAAAAGAATTATTCTACTGTTAAAAAAGAAGTATTATCTATAGTGCTATGTATCACTAAATTTCAAGATGACTTGGTTAACAAAGAATATTTACTTAGAGTAGATTGCAAATCTGCTAAAGAAATTTTACAAAAAGATGTGAAAAACCTTGTTTCAAAACAAATATTTGCTGGATGGCAAGCTCTACTATCTAGCTTTGATTTTCAAATTGACTTTATAAAAGGAGAGGAAAATTCCCTCCCAGATTTCTTAACAAGAGAATTGCTACAGGGAAACAATGAGGCCCAGTATGAGGCCCCAGAAGCCAGATTCACCGCAGAGACCACAACAAATGGCTAGACCATTCGATCTCCCTCTCTCAAGGTTACCCCAGAGGCCACCAATTCCAGCAGGAGCAAATCCCAGGATGGAATTCCAAAATAGGTATACTGCTCTAGTAGAATACCAAAAGTTACAAGGTCCTACACCTACCAAGCTGATCAACCAAAAGATTGAGCATGGAGCATCATCTTCTTTGATACAAACCAAAGAAAGATACACAATGAAGGCCCCAGAGACCTTTGCACAAGCAGCTAAACCAACGTCAGGGAAAAAACCTGATACATCTCCTCCAAAAGAAGAATTTGATTTCTTGACAAAATGAGTTTTGCCAATACTGGTGATAGACAAACAATATGAATGAACTCGGATTCCTAGTCTTATCAGACCAGTGTACTTGAATGACAATTTTATGGATACAGATAATCCACTTAAGTCCCAAAGATATTTCGAAGCAATATTAGTAGACACGGAGTCTATTATCATTGAACACACCATGAGAGAAAAGAATCCAGAAATTATAAGTTTTTCTAGATTCACTATCAAGAGGGTCTTATCTTCATCAGAATGGTATACAGACCACCTCCTTACCCCCATCACGTTATATATGCCTCATAAGACACAGACTTATAATTGGCATGACTACAAGAATGCATGGTTCAATTTCCTATATATCAGGCCAGGACATACTTGGTTCTTCAAATATTGTCCAGAAATGATCAAATCAGTCATCCCAAGATGGTTTTACGAATGGTGGAACTATTTTGGAGGAAACAGAGATATCCTTCCCCAGCAATTCCTCAACAGGTTCGATGAATTTCAAGTCAAAGAAGAAATCTCCACACTCCCAGAACACATTAAAATGTATAAATATTTTATTAAGAAAAGAATTTCTTATATTATATCCTGGAACTTTGCCAAGACAGAGTTAGATAGAATCAAATATCTCTCTAAAGAGATCAAAATTCGAGGATGGATCCCCAAAGTGGTATCTAAGACCCCATCTAAGGTATCACCCAAAACAGCCTCAACTTCGCCATCAAAGAATGCGCTCAAAGAAAGATTAAAGAAATCCCACCAAGAGATGGACAATGATCAGTAAAATGACGAAGACATTATGCTTCTCTTAGAAGAAGTTACAGCAGAAACCGATAATGGAGACATGCTAGACCCCACGAGAATAGCAGCAGCCTATCTTGATTCCTATTAAGAACATGAGAATGACCTTAGGTAAAAGTAGAGGTTCAAAGAATCGGAATTACTTTTTCCAAGAGGCAACTTACTATTCCTAAAAGGAATCTAGAAAAGTAAGTCTCTTATCAAAAAGAAGACGAAAAGCCATCACCCTTCTTTTAAAAAGAAGAATATCATTATCAACCCACTGTAGTGTCGAAAAGATCACAACCCTCCAAGTGTACATTAATGATACACTCTCCTATGTATCCTTACTCTATAAAAGGATAAACATTTTGAAAGGGGAGGGCATCAGAAAATTCACCTTAAATATTCTGAAACCCTCTTCTCTCCCTTTTGTAAAAAGCTTTCCGTTGTATCTCTTATGCATTAAAAAATTTGTAAGTTTTATATTTTGCTTCAATATCCTACTACTTACATTAGTATATTCACGATCCATTTTCACTTGGTATCAAGTGAAAATGGATCGTGAATATACTAATGTAAGTAGTAGGATATTGAAGCAAAATATAAAACTTACAGATTTTATTAATGCATAAGAGATACAGCGAAAAGCTTTTTCAAAAATTTTGATTTGCCAAAAGCCTTATTTCATATCAAATTTGCTATAAACATTGGCTTTAAAAGTCCTTTTTAAAAGATCTCTTTTATTAGGAATTGGGAACCTAATCCATTTTAACACAGAATTAAGAGGTTTGTAATTTATAACCAATCTTGGTGCTCCTCTTTCCTTTTCAACATTTTTGTTGAAATATAAAGCATAGCAACTCCATGGTGATTTAGAAACTCTGATAATTTTGTTTTGTAAAAGAGTATTAATTTCCTTTTTACAAAATTCCATCATTTCTTGACTCATTTGAATAGGCCTTACTTTAGTAGTAATGGCCTGTTCATTGAATCCTTCAATGTATGGGAGTTCGACAATATGCCTTTTTCTTTCCCAAAAAGCATTCGGAATATCCGAGCATATTTCTTGTTCAAATTGTTTTTGAAGATTCGCTATTTTAGTAACTATTTCCGGAGTTTTTAAAATCTGCTCGATTTTCTTTACACTAATTTCATCCTTTAGAAAGGTGATATGTTGAGAAAGTTTGTTAATATGAAAAACCGTATTTTTCTGATAAAATTACTTTCATCTTGTGAAAGGGTTTTGACAAAAGGAAAATGTAATTCTTTTCCTAGAATAGAGGTTTTAATACCATTTAAATCAGTAAAATAAGGTTTTATCTGGGAGATAAAAGTAATTTCAAGAATGATATCTTCATTGATATCTTCAAGAATAACGAAGTCATTTGTTAAACAAATTCCATTATTGCAAATATGAGATTTTGAAAGCTTATAATTAATTTTTAAAAGTTCTCCCGTAGCGGAGTATAGTTTTGAAGTACTTTTTGCATGTATTGAGTGGGAATAATACCTTTTACTATGCAATTACGAATGGCACCACTGTCAAGCAAAGCAATTCTGTTAATTACAAATTGTTTATTGATAAAAATACGAACAAGTATATGGTGACTCGGAGGTCTGACCGAGGAAATGACAGTTACACCTGGAGCTTCAGAAGTAGAAGGAGAATTTCCAGGTTCAACTAAGTGGTCATTATTAAAATGAAGAGGATTAATATCATCTTCTTGAGAAGTTTCATGATCAGAATTGGGGTTTTGAGTGGTGACCTGTTTGAGGATTTGATCAGTAAGAATATCCGTTTCAACTTTTCCAAGCCTGGATTTGATATTACGGATTTCATCCTTAACATTGGAGACGTCATGACAAAGGTCAGCAATAGTGGATTCAGACAGGCTGTCTGATCGGTTCATGATTTGTTTCATGCTGAAAGGTTCAACTACTGGTCGGGGTTTTGGTTTGTCAGTGTTGAGAATGATATTCTTGAGTTCTATAAGATAACGCTTTCTAGACTCTTCATCACTGATATGTTGGATGATGTCAAAAAGGGTTTCTTTTGAGTCATTCGAAAGGACTCTGATATTTTGGGGAGTATTGTCACAAGCACAGAAAGCTTTAGTGCAATTGCAATCATGACCTGATTGGCTAGAATCAGATTCATACACAATGTTGATGTCTTCATCATCACTTGATTCCTCAGAAGAGTGAAGTGAAGAGTCAGAGAAGGGTTCATCTAGTATGAAAATGAGTTTTTACTTGGTGTCTTCGTCTATACTAAGAAGGTTAATCTTTTTCTTCTTGGTTTTTGACCTGCATTCATTGGATTTATGACCGGATTTGCCACATGTCCAGCAAACATCAAGTTTTGAATCTCTGGGTCTTTTGGACCTGGACATCTTTTTGGTAGTTTTGGTTGAATCCCTTCGAGAATTAATTCGATGAGATCTCTTGGGTTTTTTATCTCTCTTTACTCGATCAGGAGGAGTGATAAAATTGAAGTCTTGACAGAAACTCCCTAATTCTCGTCTAGAGGATGATTGCTCTTTTCTGAGCTGATGTTTGAGTTTGATATCTGTGCAGAGTTCGAGCCCTACAATATTGATAGTACTGACAAGATCCCCATATGGCAATTGACTGTAAGGAATTCGACCATCGTTGCAGTCTTGGATTTTGTTCTAACTTTATCAGCAACGAGAGGGGGAAGGCCACTTATAAAGTGCTTTTTCCAGAAATCCAGATGACAGTCTGGGCGAATCATGACTTCACTTAGGAAAGCATGTTTGTATCTAATGAAGTCATCTAGTTTAGGAGAACTGAGGTTGTTAAGGATTTGGAGACTTCTATCCTGGAAGAGTTTGGCCTCGCCAATGAAATGCTTAGAGATATGATAGAGAAGTGTGGCACAAGCATCTTCTCTAATAACTTGGGAATGTGTTTCGGAAGTTCCTTCCAATTTGACAACGATTTCTGTTGTAGAGGCATTATAAATGAGTTGCTTGGTCTCATTATTGCGGTAGTTATCCCACTAATGTTTTAACATGCTGGTGAACCCAGCAACAATCATAATGGCAGCTTCTTTATCTGTAGAGCTCCTTATCTTATATGCAGTAATAACTACTCCTATTTCATGTAGCTTGTTGTAGATTTGATGTTCAGCTAAGCCATCAATATTCCATTCGGTGATGCCTCTTCCTTTATGAGAAGAAGTGGATAGGAATGCATTTTCCTCATATTGGAGGTCTAGGAAAGATGGACGATTACGATAGTTTTTTCTGTTGTGAAAATGATCATTCGACAGTTTATGAATAAGAGTGGGTTTTTCATGAAGAGTTGAAACTATTTTCTGGGGTTTCTCTTCTTTGGTAGAGATGTTGAAATTGGAAAGTTGTTCATTGATTTTATCAAGGACATTTCCTGATATTTCAAAGGTATCTTTGTATTTAGGGAATTTTTCCCTGGAAAATTCAGGAAGTTTAAACCCTGGGTTAAGTTCGAAGTTCTGGTTAGAAGAAGTAGAAGATGGAATAGGTCTTCTACTTATGGAAGGTTTGGAATCTTCGATTTGTCTTGAAATAGTGTGAAGAATTTGGTTGGAGTAGTTGTTCTATTCTACTACTCGATCTATGTCAGCAGAGGTGACAAATGAGGTGGGCTTATCACTTTTTTCTTTGAAAGGAGAAGCCTTGATAATAGTGCCGGCTAAAGGGATATTGATTCCTTCGAGAGGAGGAATGGTAGATTCTACAACTTTGTTAGAAGTTGTATACCATTTGTTGATAATGACTTGAAGAGATTCGATCTGGTTATCGATCTTACCAGTTATTTCAAACCATTTAAAGAATTCGATTTCGCAACTTATTCTTTTCATGTCTGCCATCCAGGAATCTCTGAAGGCTTCTCTTTGTTGAAGAGTATAAGTAGCAACATACCACTTCCTCTTGGTTTGGTTTTCAGGATGAATCCAAAGTTTATGAAGAGTATTTTGGTCAGGACTGAAGGTACTTACTGTTTTGATCATTTTGATCCACCCTGGTTTATCCTCTTGAGGAGGTGCCATTTCACTAGCAGTGGGGATAGTGGGGAGATCCTGGTAAAAAACTTTGGGGATTTCTCCCGAAAAGTCTACTCCAGTGACCTTTCCCATGTCATTATCGACTGGGATAGTTTCTACTTCCTCCGGTGTTTTTGAAGAAGAAGGTGGTCTGGGAACAGCTCTAGAAGGACATAAAGTTGAAGGACCAGACCAAGACGACCTTCGACGAGATGAGGATCTCGTTATAGAATTGTCAAGGAATTTGAGTTCTATAGATCCATCGGGGAATTGTATGACCCTTTCAATTTGAGATCTCTCAGAGTGAGATGAGGAAGGTTGGGTTATGGCATCAAAGTGCCAATCATTGTTGGAGAGGACATCATTCCATTTGAGGAGTCTAGGGACAAAGATAGTACTATGTTCATGGTTGGCCTCCATAAGCATAGTTACACCTTTTTGGCTCTCAATACGAGCCTTTGGTGCCAGAGTGGTCTTCATAAGTCTATAATATACTCTATAGATAATAGCTATCTCTCGAGTATTGGCTTTGCTATTCAAATTCTTAGTCTTGACATTGAGGGTCAAGGAATCCGTGACATTAGGATCATTAATGTCAACTGAAAAGTTAGGATAACAATTAAATTATACCGGGCCATCAGCAAGGTTACTCTAGAGGATTCCTAATAAAGAATCATCAAAATTAAGAAAACGGTCATCTCTAAGGAGGACACAAATAGGAATATCTAAGCCTTTTCTAAAAAGAGGCTTGACAGCTACTTGAACCAAACCAATATGTAAATAATTGTAATCAGTTTTATACCGATTGATATCGTTATCTTTTAGTAAGCGAATAATCTCTAAAGAATTATTAATAACAATAGTAGACTCACAGGTCTTAATATTATGCCTAGTAATTAAACTGAAATTACCTAAATGGTAAATCTTTTTAAAATGTTCTTGGGGTATGTTCCAATTTTGAAGATCATTTTCTAACTTAGCAATCTTAGTTGCTTGAGAAGATAAATTAATACTGTTTAAAATATGTTGATTATTTTCCATTTTGAGGGAAATCTGTCTTAAGGGCTTATAGTGCAAAATTGTTTAACAAGTATAATAATAATAATACAATAAGCATGTTAACATATACAGAGTATTGTCATACATATCAAAATCCGAATAATATGTTTCTAAGAGAGGTTCTCTTGGTTTTACGTCTGTTCTTTCCTAGAGTTATCTTGGCTACGGGATCACCATTAACAGGTCTAGATGCCCTCCTGGCTTAACGACCTTTAAATCGGGCTAGTCAATGTACGCACCGGGTATTATTCGGCTACCTCACACACTTAGGAAAGAATGAATACCTCACACATGGTATAGAAACAACTTATAGGAACAGGATATATAAAACAATAATCTTATATAAACGAACATCTTAAAGTAAATTATTAAAATACTTCTTAAAATAATTTTGCCATGCCTTAGACAGTATATGTGCTTAGTTGCTCATGCTAAGGATGTATACTGCCAACATGGCTCTGATACCAAGTGAAAATGGATCGTGAATATACTAATCTAAGTAGTAGGATTTTGAAGCAAAATATAAAACTTACAAATTTTATTAATGCATAAGAGATACAGCGGAAAGCTTTTTACAAAAGGGAGAGAAGAGGGTTTCAGAATATTTAAGGTGAACTTTCTGATGCCCTCCCCTTTCTAAATATTTATCCTTTTATAGAGTAAGGATACATAGGATAGTTTATCTTAAATGTACACTTGGAGGGTTCTGATCTTGCTGACACTACAGTGGTTGATAATGATATTCTTCTTTTTAAAAGAAGGGTGATGGCTTGTCGTCTTCTTTTTCATAAGAGACTTACTTTTCTAGATTCCTTTTAGGAATAGTAAGTTGCCTCTTTGAAAAAGTAATTCTGATTCTTTGAACCTCTACTTTTCCCAAAGGTCATTCTCCTGTTCTTAATAGGAGTCAAGATAGGCTGCTGCTATTCCCATAAGGTCTAGCATGTCTATATTATCGATTTCTGCTGTAACTTCTTCTAAGAGAAGCATAATGTCTTCGTCATTTGACTGATCATTGTCTATCTCTTGGAGGGCTTTCTTTAATCTTTCTTTGAGCACATTCTTTGATGGCGAAGTTGAGGCTGTTTTGGGTGATACCTTAGTTGGGGTCTTAGATACCACTTTGGGGATCCATCCTCGAATTTTGATCTCTTTAGAGAGATATTTGATTCTATCTAACTCTGTCTTGGCAAAGTTCCAGGATATAATATAAGAAATTCTTTTCTTATTAAAATATTTACACATTCTAATGTGTTCTGGGAGTGTGGAGATTTCTTCTTTGACTTGAAATTCATCAAACTTGTTGAGGAATTGCTGGGGAAGAATATCTCTGTTTCCTCAAAAATAGTTCCACCATTCGTAAAACCATCTTGGGATGACTGATTTGATCATTTCTGGACAATATTTGACAAACCAAGTATGTCCTGGCCTGATATATAGGAAATTGAACCATGCATTCTTGTAGTCATGCCAATTATAAGTCTGTGGCTTATGAGGCATAGATAACGTGATGGGGGTAAGGAGGTGGTCTGTATACCATTCTGATGAAGATAAGACCCTCTTGATAGTGAATCTAGAAAAACTTATAATTTTTGGATTCTTTTCACTCATGGTGTGTTCAATGATAATAGACTCCATGACTCCGTGTCTACTAATATTGCTTCGAAATATCTTTGGGACTTAAGTGGATTATTTGTATCCATGAAATTGTCATTCAAGTATACTGGTCTGATAAGACTAGGAATCGGAGTTCCTTCATATTGTTTGTCTATCGCCAATATTGTCAAAACTTGTTTTGTCAAGAAATCAAATTCTTCTTTTTGAGGAGATGTATCAGGTTTTTTCCCTGACGTTGGTTTAACTGCTTGTGCAAAGGTATCTAGGGCCTTCATTGTGTAGCTTTCTTTGGTTTGTACCGAAGAAGATGATGCTCCATGCTCAATCGTTTGGTTGATCAGCTTGGTAGGTGTAGGACCTTGTAATTTTGGGTATTTTGCTAGAGCAGTATACCTATTTTGGAATTCCATCCTGGGATTTGCTTCTGCTGGAATTGGTGGCCTCTAGGTAACATTGAGAGAGGGAGATCGAATGGTCTAGCCATTTGTTGTGGTCTCTGCGATGAATCTGGCTTCTGGGGCCTCATACTAGGACTCATTGTTTCCCTGTAGAAATTCTCTTGTTAAAAAATCTGGGAGGGAATTTTCTTCTCCATTTATAAAGTCAATTTGAAAATCAAAGCTAGATAGTAGAGCTTTCCATCTACCAAATATTTGTTTTGAAACAAGGTTTTTCACATCTTTTTGTAAAATTTCTTTTGCAGATTTGCAATCTACTCTAAGTAAAAATTCTTTGTTAACCAAGTCGTCTTGAAATTTAGTGATACATAGCACTATAGATAAGACTTCTTTTTTAACAGTAGAATCCCTAGATCTCAACCTCCTAACATCTCTGGCTAGTATAGCAACCGGCTCCTCAACAAAGGACAAACTCTCATCCAACTGAACCAAATCCCAATGCAACACATGAGACTCATCTGGAATATATCGGGGCAACATCGAAACATGAAATACAGGATGTATCACTTAAAACATCGGAGGCAAGGCTAACTGATAGACAACATTACCAACCTTCTGGAGAATCTCAAATGTCCCAATGTACCTGGGGCTAAGCTTACCCCACTGACCAAATCTCATCACTCCCTTCATGGGTGACATACGGAGGAATACCAAATCACCAATACTGAACTCCAAGGCACGAAGTCTACGATCAGCATAGCTCTACTGCCTACTCTAGGCTGGTCGAAGTCTATCCTGGATAACTCTGACTCGGTCTAAGGAATCCCAAAGTAAATCTGTACTCTGTGGCCTAGACTCCAACCCATCGAACTGACCAACCGGCAATATGCTATGCCTACCATTTAACGCCTCGAAAGGTGACATGCCAAGGCTCGAATAGAAGCTATTATTATACGCAAACTCGGCCAAAGGCATAAAGTGATCCCAAGAACCTCCAAAGTCAAGAACACAGGCCCGAAGCATGTCCTCCAGGACCTAAATGGTCCTCTATGACTGGCCATCTATCTGAGGATGGAAAGAAGAACTAAGCTGAACCTCTATCTAAATCTTACTGAATAGACCTCAATAACTGAGATGTGAACTAAGTGTCGCGGTCTAAAATGATAGAAGTTGGGACCCCGTGCAATCGAACAATCTCATGAGGTAGATCTGCGCTAACCTCTCTGCACCATAAGAAGTCTGAACCGACAAGAAATGTGCTGACTTAGTTAGCCTATCAATAATCACCCATATGGAATCAAACCGAAGAGAAGTACAAGTCAAACCAACAATGAAGTCCATAGTAATCCCCTCCCACTTCCACTTAGGAATGGGAAGTCACTACATCAAACCGCTAAGTCTCATGTGCTCGAACTTCACCTGCTGACAGTTCAGGCACCGATATACAAACTCCGCCACATCCTGCTTCATCTTACTCCACTAGTAAAGTTGTCTCAAATCCCTATACATCATTGCTGAATTTTCTGATACCCTTTTCTCTCTCTTTTGTAAAAAGCTTTCCGTTGTATCTCTTATGCATTAATAAAATTTGTAAGTTTTATATTTTGCTTCAATATTGTACTACTTAGATTAGTATATTCACGATCCATTTTCACTTGGTATCAGAGCGGTCTTCATAAGCCTGTAATATACTCTATAGATAATAGCTATCATTCGAGTATTGGCTTTGCTGTTCAAATTCTTAGTCTTGACGTTGAGGGTCAAGGAATCCATGACATTAGGATCATTAATGTCAACTGAAAAGTTAGGATAACAATTAAATTATACCGGGCCATCAGCAAGGTTACTCTGGAGGACTCCTATTAAAGAATCATCAAAATTAAGAAAATGGTCATCTCTAAGGAGGACACAAACAGGAATATCTAAGCCTTTTCTAAAAAGAGGCTTGACAGCTACTTGAACCAAACCAATATGTAAATAATTGTAATCAGTTTTATAACGATTATCGTTATCTTTTAGTAAGCGAATAATATCTAAAGAATTATTAATAGCAATAGTAGACTCACAGGTCTTAATATTATGCTTAGTAATGAAACTGAAATTACCTAAATTGTAAATCTTTTTAAAAGGTGTCATACCTGAATCCTCAAACAGTTGAGGGTACTTGTCCCGCATGTCCTTCTCGGTTTCCCAAGTGGCTTCCTCAACTGGATGATGATTCCATTGAACCTTCACCATATCAATCACCTTTGTCCTCAACCTCCGGACATCCCGAGCAAGAATCAAAATTGGTTCCTCCTCATAACGAAGATCCTTATAGAAAAGTACCTCATCCCACTTGATGATGTAATCCCCATCCCCATGGTATCGCTTAAGCATGGATACATGATATACCGGATGGACGCCCGACAAACTAGGTGGCAGTGCTAGCTTATAATCCACTAGCCCTATAATTTCAAGAACTTCAAATGGACCGATGAACCGAGGGCTAAGCTTGCCCTTCTTACTAAACTGCATAACCCCTTTCATTGGTGAGACCTTCAACAATACCTATTCACCTGCCTGAAAGTCCATGTCCCGTACCTTGCGGTCTGCATACTCCTTCTGCTTGCTTTGAGAAGCCAACAACTTGGTCTGTATGCCCTTTTCCTTTTTTAGTACTTCCTTCACTAAGTCTACGCCCAAAGGTTTTACATCGCCTTCCTCAAACTACCCAACCGGTGATCTGCAGTTCCTCTCATACAGTGCCTCGAACGGTTCCATGTTAATACTAGAGTGGTAGCTATTATTGTACGAGAATTTGCACAACGGTAGAAACTGGTCCCAATGACCCCTGAAGTCCATCAGACATGCTCTCATCATGTCCTCTAATACCTGGATTCTCCTCTCTGATTGACCATCAGTCTGAGGATGGAAGGCTGTGCTAAAAGTGATTTGTGTACCCAACTCTTCATGTAACTTGCCCCAGAACATAAAAGTAAACTACATACCTCTGTCTGAAATGATGGACAGTGGTACCCCATGCAGTTTCACAATCTCTTTCACGTAGATCTTAGCCAATTGCTGTGAATTGTAATCTACCCTAACTGGAATGAAATGAGCGTACTTGGTCAGCCTATCAACAATGACCCAAATTTAGTATAACTTCCCCAATGTCTTGGGAAGACCCACCATGAAATCCATGGCAATCCCTTCCCACTTCCACTCTGGAATTAGCATTCTATGAAGTAGTCCTGCAGGTCTCTGATGTTCGTACTTTACCTACTGGCAGTTATGGAATTTGTACACTGTAACGAAAGGGTTCTTCATTACGGGTAGTCCAATCGTGCCAAGTTTTAGAGTTAGAAAACTCTGGATTTGGGAGTTTGAAATTATGGTTTAGGCTAGCCATGACCGATTTTGGAGCGAGGTAGAGTCTAGGGAAATCCGGGTAAGGATTGGTCTTTGTATCTTGCTTCGAGATAGTTTTGCACATATCCAAGATATAAAAGAGTCCGGAAGACTTTTCGGAATCGCATTTGGGTAGGTAGAACTCCCGAAATCGCGTTTGACATGAAAGAGTTATTTCGGGTTGTCAGGGAAAGCAATTGTGTTGTAAAATGGCCAAAACTAGGAAATTTCTGTACCTTCTGTCCATGATGGGTGCAACCGCATGCGATAGCGGCCACTGCTATAGCAGTGGAAATAACTGCTATAGCGGCAGTCAAAGGGCGGACAACCTACTCAAGACCGCTATAGCGGCAGCCTACCGCTATAGCGGGACCGCTATAGCGGAGCGGGGACTGCTATAGTGGGCCGATGGGATTTTAATGCAGAAATAGCTCCTAAAACATTCAGTTTTTCACAATTTCATTTTGGGAGAAAGGCTAGGCGATTCCAGGCATTTTTCTTCCTTTTTTCGTCAAAATTCTTCCCCAAGGTAAGGTTTTGTCCCCCAATCATTGTATTACGTTTCCTATGCGGTAGAATTGCTATGAGGGAATTTGGGAAAGTTTAGAATAACCTAGGGATGGTGGAATTCAGGGAAGGAAGGGGATTTCAAGCATGTGTGTTCTTGGGTATGGATTAAAGTACATTATTATGATCATAGGATGTTTAATTCCCTGTTTTATCCGTAAAATTGATAGAACTAGGAGAATTAATGGTGGGAAAGCTCGGAAAAGGGTGAGATGATCTTGGGTGGCCTGGGGTTTGGTGATTTGGTATAATCTGGATAATGTGCAGGACTTGTTTGTTAATTGTATGTACTGTGTGTTGTTTTTAGACCAAGAACGAGAGAGGAATTCGGAACATGGGAAAGCTCGAGTAGAGTAGAGCTTGGAACATTTCGAGGTAGGTGATGGCTTATGATTTTCTGTGAATGTGTATATTCATGTACTCATGTCTAAGTGATTGTATGCATTACATTACTTAGGGAAGTTGTGTGGAATATCTAGGTTCATGTTTACAGTCTGTGATTGAACGGTGTTTACTTGTTGGTTTTACAAGTTGTGTGTGTTCATATATTGATTGTGGTTTGTTGACATTCGGTTGGCTCGGGTACCACGCCTGGTACGGGTATAACAAATGGTTGGCACGGGTACCATGCCTGGTATACGAGTATAACACTTGGTTGGCATGGGTACCACACCTGGTACGGGTTTACTTTATTGCATCTTCCATTGGTTCATTGATTATTGTATTGCATTGGCTGATATTGGTTCTGCGTGTGGACCGGGTTGTTTTAATGGATGTGATACTTGATATTGGTTCCGTGAGTGAACTGGGTTGTCTTTTAAAAGATGCTATTGTTGGTGGTCCTTGAGTGGCCGAGAACTTTGTATAACTATTGTGTTGGTCTTGGTTTAGGCCGGGTGGAATCATTACTTTTGGTATGTGTCTAGAGGGGATTCCAGGGTGGGTCCGGGCTAGACGGAAAAGTATAGTTAATGTCTCATGTTCGTGGTATAGAATTATAAGAGATGGATTTCATGCTGGGACAAGGTAGGTAGAGACATGTAGTCTAGGACCTGTATACTTGTTGCATGTTTTCCATATATTTACTTGCATATGTTGTACTGTTATATATGATGTTTACTTGAAAACTGGCTGATGATCCTACCAGTACACAGTGGTGGTGTACTTATACTGCACTTGCTTGTATTTGGTGAGTACATGAAATCTACCAGTGACTGAGACGCGACTCGCATTTAGCACCGGTGATTCCGATTTCAAAGGTGAGCTGCTTGTTTCGAGCTACCTTGGGTTGTCCTTAGAGTTTCAGTCCATTTGTTTCGGACCTAAAACTATTTCATTTTTATCTTTTGGGGTTGCATCCCCGTACTTAGATATTTGGTATTGATGGTTGGTACGATGACTTTCAGTTCCTAGGAGGGATTTCTGCACGATAATGATTATGATTAGCTTTTGATTTGTTTTAATTGCTAGTTTACTTTTTGCTTGCTGGTTTTAGGCTGTTTGTCTAGGCAAGGGTTGAACTCTATTGGTTCGCTCATCAGGGGGTTGGGTGGGTGCCACTCATGAAGCGCTGGGTCGTGATAGACACAAAATCAACTATGTCCCTTTTCATCCTGGGCTACCAGTAACGCTGCCTTAAGTTCTTGTATATTTTTGTCACACCCGAATGAATTGAGAACCGCCAACCATGGGCTTCTGCCAAAATTATCGGAATTATATCATCAACCTGAGGAACACAAATTCTCTCTCTGAAATGCAACACTCCACCAGAGTCTAACATGACGTCTCTGGACTCCCCGGATATTACCTTACCTCACAACTTACCCAGTTTCGGATCCTGAAACTGTTTTGCCTTTATTTCCACTATGAAAGTGGCCTTGACCTCAATGCTGGCCAATAACCCACCTTGATCTAAAACACCCAAGTGCATGAACTTGTCCTGCAAAGCCCGAATCTCGTTAGCTAATGGTCGTTTGGACGCCCCCAAACAAGTCAAGCTACCCATGCTAACTGTTTTCTGGCTTAATGCGTCTGCCACCATATTAGCCTTACCCGGATGGTACTGAATGGTCACAGCAAAGACCTTCAATAGCTCCATTCTCCTTCTCTTCCTCAAATTCAAATCCTTTTGAGTGAATACGTGCTGCAGACTGCGATGATCTGTGAATACCTCACACTTGACACCCTAAAGGTAGTGTCTCCAAATTTTCAATGCAAAAACCACCACTGCCAACTCTAAATCATGAGTTGGGTAATTCCTCTTATGCACTTTCAACTGCTGGGATGCATAGGCTATCACATTCCTATCCTGTATCAACACAGCACCCAAACCAGAATGTGAAGCATCACAGTAAACAACAAAGTCTTTACCTTCAACCGGCAAGGACAAAATAGAGGTTGTGGTCAAAAGTGTCTTGAGCTTTTGGAAGCTCTCCTCGCACTTGTCGGACCACATGAACGGTACCTCCTTCTGTGTCATCCTGGTCAGGTGAGTAGCAATAGAAGAAAATTTCTTAACAAATAGTACTTCGCGAGTCCAACAAAAGTCCTAACCTCGGTCACAGAGCTAGGCCGAACCCAACTCTTGACTGCCTCAATTTTCTTGGGATCCACCATCACCCTCTTTTCTGACACTACAAGCCCCAAGAATGCCACGAAAGTCAACCAAAACTCATACTTACTAAATTTTTCATAAAGCATTTGGTTCCGCAAGATATCCAGCACAATACGAAGGTTATTGGCATGCTCCTCCCTACTCTTAGTGTAGATCAAAATATCATCGATGAACACGATAATGAAGGAATCCAAGTAGGACTTAAACATCCTATTCATCAAACTCATGAATGTTGCAGGTGCATTGGTCAAACCAAACGACATTACTAGAAACTTGTAATGCCCATACCGAGTCCGAAAGGCAGTTTTCGGAATGTCCTCAGGCCTAATCTTTAACTAATGGTACCCCAACCTCAAGTTGAGTTTTGAGAACACTGATGCACCCTGAAGCTGGTCAAACAAATCATCTATACGGGGTAGAGGGTACTTATTCCAGATGGTCACCTTGTTCAACTGCCTATAATGTAGTCACATCCGCATACTACCATCCTTCTTCTTCACAAATAAAACCAGAGCACCCCAAGGCGAAGCACTGGACATATAAATCCCTTATCTAGGAGTTCATGCAGCTAAGTCTTAAGTTCCCTTAACTCTGTCAGAGCCATACGATACGGAGGAATGGAAATGGGATGAGTGCCTGGCTCTAAATTAATTCAAAAATCTGTATCCCTGCCCGGAGGCATACCAGGCAAGTCCGCTGGAAACACCTCAAAAAAATTTAGAAACCACTGGAACTGACTCAATAGGCGGGGACTCCACACTATCATCCCGGAGATGAGCCAAGAAGGCTAGACACCCCCTCCCCACTAGCTTCCTAGCCCAGACAAATGATATTATCTTATTTGGCTTAGGCATGTACACACCTTCCCACTGTCTATCCTTACCTGGAACCTCTAGAGACACCGTCTTGGTGTTACAGTTCAACACAGCATGATAAGGAGATAGCCAGGTCATACCCAAGATAATATCAAAATCATCCATATACAGAATTAACAAGTCTACCCAAGTATGTAACCCCATAAACACAACAGAACAGTCACGATATACATGAGTCACAATCACAGACTCTCCAACTGAGGTAGAAACATGGATAGGGGAATCAAGGATATCACAAGTCAAACCCAACCCCAAAGCAAAACTCACAGACACATAAAAATATGTAGAACCTGGGTCAAATAATACCGAAGCCATTTTATTGCAGACACCTATGATCACTGCATTTGTGGCTTCCATCGTAGTCCTCCCTGGAAAAACATAGCAATGAGCCCGATCATTAATCCGGGAAACTTCCCGGGCCAGCTGCGCCGCACCCCTGCCTGCGCTGTTGTTCCCTCGGTCTCCCCAGCCTCCCTGAAAATTAGCTCGCCCACTCTGTGGATGACCCCTAGTATTACCGCCTCTGCCTGCTGGAACCACTCATCTAGTATGTTGCTGACCTTGATTACCTGTCTGCCTATGTGGACACTTCCTCTTAAAGTGGCCCAGCTCACCACAATGGAAGCAACCACGGTCAAGAGTAGGTCTGCTAGCTTATGTATAGGATGCTCCCTGGACTCTAGGAGCTGAAGACTGTGCTCCTTGATGACCACCTGTAGTAGCTAGCAGAGTTGACTGAATAGGATGGGTCGGGTAAGCCTGCTGATGCTGGCCCCTGGAGTATGAACCACTATAGTTTCCCTCATTCCGGGGCTTCTTGGATAAAGCCTTAGCCTGCCTCGCTTTCCTAACTCCCTCTATCTTCTTCACATAATCCACCACATCATTAAAGCCTTTTCCTTAAGAAGTCATATGCACTGACAGGACCTGTAGTTCACTATTCAGACCCTTGACAAACAGCCGAACTCGTTCCTTTTCGCACCCCAATATCTATGTAGAAAAACAAGACAACGCATGGAACTTAGCCTCAGAAGCCGAGACCGACATGCTACCCTGCTACAAGTTCAGAAACTCATCTTTCTTCCGGTCCCTCAAAGTACGGGGAATGTACTTCTCTAGAAACAACGCGTGGAACTTCTCCCAAGTCAGTGGAGGTAGAACAGAAGATCGACACTCAACATGAGACCTCCACCACTACTTGGCATCACCCTGCAGCTGAAAAGTGACAAACTCAACCCCATGCTGACGTACAATACCCAATTTGTGCAACCTCTCATGGCAATCCAGGATGAACTCATAGGCATCCTCCTTGTCTGTACCCTGAAACGTCAGAGTTTTTAGCTTAAGGAACTTAGTCAGCATCTCATGCTTATATCCTGTCATCACTGGGCCTAGCATTGGCCTGAGGAGATCATTTGTGCCCGAAGCTGCGTCCATCCTAGGTGTTGTAGTAACCGCTGGCTGAGTATCCAAGGCCTGATTTGCATAAGCTGTGGATATGGCTCCATCACCAACCAATCCACTCAGAATATCCCACGCTTGCTTAAAAGCTTCCAGTGTCATAGTAGGAAGGCTTGTACCCCCAACTGGTGCTGCCTTCCCTTAAGCCCCTCCATCCTCTACAACCACTTCTTCTACGTCCTCAACCATATGCTCCTGAGGTGGGGGAGGAGTTACCTCACATGCAGCAATAGCTTGAGCTCCACCCCTAGCGGGTGTGGCTCCAACTCGACCCTGCCTCTTCCCTTACCTCGGCCACGAACTGCTGGGCCCGCTGCTGGGACCGCTGGCCTTGCTCCATTGTTCCTTGTAGTAACCATCTGCGGATAGAAGAGTGAATGAGGTTAGATACCAATTTGTATCACCAGATACCAATTGCAATCGAGTTATAGCACGAAGGAAAGAAGGAAGAGATAGTTTTTCCTAAATCCCCATAGCCTCTCAAAGAAAAGTACGGACGTCTCTGCACTGTTCCACAAGACTCTACTAGACATGTTTGGTACGACGAGATCAACAAACCTAGGCTCTGAATACCATCTTTGTAACCACCCAGACCATCATGAATGGCACCCACCCAACCCCCGTATGAGCGAACCAATAGAGTTCAACCATTTGCCTAGACTAACAGCCTAAAACCACCAACATAAGTAAACTAGCAATTAAATAACGCCAAAACTAAAGCTTTAATATATAATCCTGCGGAAAATCCCTCCTAGGAACTGAAAGTCACTGTACCAAACATCACTACCAATATCTAGAATACGGGGATACAACCCCAAAAGAAATTCAAAATAGTTTCAAGTCCGAAACAAGTGGACTGCAACTCTAAATATAATCCCAATGTAGCTTGATCAAACAGCTCACCCTTGAAGTCAGAAATCATCGGTGCTAAAGGTGAGGTCGCGTCTCAGCCGCTAGATGATTTCTTGTACTCACCAAACGAAAAGCAAGTGCAGTATCAGTACACCACCACTATGTACTGGAAGGATCATCATCCAGTTTCCAAATAAACAATGTATAAGCAGTAAAACAATATCAAGTAGAGGTATGAAAATATGCACAATAGCCACAGACACACCTAGACTACCAGTCTCTACTTAGCTTGTTCCCGCATGAAATCCACCATCTAACTCTAAGCAACAACCATATACCGTTAACTATACCTTTCCATCTAGCCCATACCCACCATGGGATCCCCTCTAGACAATACAATATACTTTGAATCAACCCGGCATAAACCAAGACCAACACAAATATCAATGAACAACCCGGCCTAAACAGAGACCAACACAATAGTTAACCAGAATTTCCCCGACCTCTCAAAGACCACCAAACCAATAACACATTTCAATAAATATCCCGTTCCACTCATAGAACCAATATCAATTAATGCAACACAATAATAACAATGCAATGATGCAACAAAAGTAAACTCGTACCAGGCGTGGTACCCGTGCCAACCATTTGTTATACCCATACCAGGCGTGGTACCCGTTCTAACCATTTGTTATACCCATACCAGGCGTGGTACCTGAGCCAACCGAATGTTAATAATCCACAATCAAATGCATGAACAAACAACTTGTAAACCAATAAGCAAATACCGTTCAAATCACAGACTGTAAAGCAGGAACCTTAGACATTCTACACGACTTCCCTAAGAAATATAGTTCATACAATCACTTAGATATGTGTACAAGAATATACAACATTCACAGAAATCATAAGCCATCACCTACCTCTAAATGATCCAAGCTCTATTCAACCCGAGCTTTCCAGTGTTCCGGATACCTTTCTCGTTCTTGGTCTAAAATAACACACAAGTACATATAATTAACATACAAGGCCTGCACAGTACCCGGATTACACCAAATTCCCAAAACCCAGGCCACCCATGATCATCACACCCTTTTCCCGGGCTTTCCACCGTTAATTCGCCTACTTCTATCATTTTTTTATGGATAAAATAGAGAATTAACCAACCTATAATCATAAAAATATAGTTTTAACAATGCCCAAGAACATTCATACTTGGAATCCCCTTTCTTCCACGGATTCTACCATTCCTAGGTTATTCCAATCTTTCCCCAAGTTTCCTCCTAGCAATTCTACCGCATAAGAAATGTAGTACAAGGATTGGGGAGTAGAAACCTTACCTTAGGGATGAATTTCGAAGGAAATAGAAGGAAAATCGCCTGAAATTTCCCTAGTTCTTCTCCTAAATGAATTGTAGATAACTGAACTATTTTGGGGATGTTTTTGCATTAAAAACCCATCGTCCCACTATAGTGGTCCCCCTCATCTATAGCGGTCCTGCTATTGCGGATGACTTCTGCTATAGCGGTCTTAAGTGGGTGTTGACCACCTTGACCACCACTATAGCGGAACTTTCCACCGCTATAGCGGAGGTCGCTACAATGGAGCCGTTGCGCTCGTCATAGATAGAATGTCTGGAGATCTCTAAAAATTTCCCATTTCACAACACACTTGCTTCCCCCGATGATCCGAAACAACCCTTTCACGTCAAACACGATTCGAGAGTTCTATTTACCTAAATTTGATTCCGAAAAGTCCCCCAGACTTCTTTATGTCTTGGATACGTGTAAAAATAGCTCAAAACAAGACACAAAGAACAATCCTTACCCGGATTTCCCTACTCTCCACCTCCCTCCAGAATTGGCCGAGGCTAGCCTAGCCCAGAATTTCAAACTCCCAAACCCGGAGTTTTCTTACTCTAACACTTGGCACGATTGGACTACCCGTAACGACGGACCCGGTTGTTACAAATCCTGACACAACAACTGCCATAACCAGACTTCTATGAACCCAATTTCAATCCTAAAAACTTTTTACGGGACCCTAAAATAGTTGACTATCCATAAATGGACACCACACTATCATACAATGAACTACGAGACCCAACTATCTCTAAAGCACCAAACACTAGATTTTCATCAAACCTCACCCTAGCCTGAGATTCTACCAACTCTCATCTTAAGGATCTTTCTAGATGGGTACTTATGCTCTTCCTTTACTATAATGATGGAATGGGTTATTACATCAAATAACAATTAAATAATTGTTCATCCCCCAATGGCAATAAGAAGAAAATAAGAGAAAATGAGGACTACCAAAATCGGTGAACAAGTGCAGATACTTCCTACGTATGTCTGCTTTAGTCTCCCAAGTGGCCTCCTCAACATGAAGGTTCTTCCACTAGACCTTTACAGATACAATCTTCTTAGTATCTCCCTAGTCCTTAATTTTTGGATGTCTCTACCAAGAATATCAATAACTTTCTCTTTATAATGGAGATCTTCATCCAACAAGACTGAATTCCATCTAATTATGTCATCACCATCTTCGAGGTACTTTTAAGAATAGACACATGAAATACAAGATAGACTCTTGACAAACTTGGATGCAATGCTAATTTATAAGCCACCAGCCTCACACTCTGAAGAATCCCAAAAGGCCCAATATATCTCGGACTTAACTTGCCATGCTTTCCAAATTTCATAGCACCCTTCATGGGTGAAACCTTGAGCAATACTGGCTCACCTTCCATGAAGTGTATGTCTCTCACTTTCCTATTGGCATACTCATTTTGCAGGCTTTGAGCTGCTAGGAGCTTCTCTTGAATAAACTTCACCCTTTCCATAGTATCCCTCAAAAGATCTATATACCCTATGGCCTCACCTCAAATAAATCAAACCAACCAATGGGAGACCTACATCTCTTCCCATATAATGCCTCAAACATGGCCATATCTATGCTTGAATGATAGCTATTACTATAACCAAATTTAACCAATGATAGATACTAGTCCCAATTACCCTTAAAATTCATCACACACATGCAGAGCATGTCCTCTAACACCTGAATTATGCACTCAGACTACTCGTCAGTCTGAGGGTGAAAAGTTGTACTCAGGTCTAACCTAGTACCTAACTCTTCATATAACTTTTGCCAAAAGTTAGAGGTAAACTAAGTACCCCTATAAGAAATAATGGAGACAGGCACCCCATGCAGCCGAACAACTTCTTTGAGGTAAATCTTGGCTAACATAGCTGCATTGTTAAGTCACTTGCACTAGAATGAAAAACGTAGACTTCATCAATCTATCCATAATAACCCATATCAAGTCATATTTCACCAAATTCTTAGGAAGTCCAACCAGTAAATCCATGGCTATTATCTCCCACTTCTATTTAGGAATAGGCCTTCTCCGAAGAGTACCACCAGGCTTCTAGTGCTCATATTTCACTTGCTAATAGTTTTAACACTTAGCAACAAAGTCGACTATGTCCTTTTTCATCTGACCCCACCAGTACTATTGCTGCAAGTTGTGATACATCTTAGTCAAACCAGGATGTATGGAATACTTAGAACAGTAAGCTTCTGCTAAGATAATGGAAATAAAGTCATCGACACAAGGCACATAAACTCGCCATTTAATTCAAACAACACCTTCATCATCAATCATGGCCTATTTGGCCTCACCCCACATCACCTGATCATAAATTTTACTCAACTTAAAATCATCGGATTGTTTACCCTTAATCTTATCAATAAAAGAGGACCTCGCCTCAATGCATGCCAACAATCCACCCCTCTCAGATACTTCCAGTCTCATAAAATTATTAGCTAGAGTCTGGACCTCTCTAGCCAACGGATGCCTAGTAGATTTCCAATAGGCCAACCTACTCATACTCTTAGTCTTTCTGCTCAATGCATCAACTACTACATTAGCTTTACCTGGATGCTAAAGAATGGTTATATCGTAATGTCACAACCCAACCCGTTGTGAGTGGCGCCCACCTAAATCCCCTGGATGAGCAAACCAGTCAACAACCCAACACTTAGCAAATCTAATAGCTCAAAACAAATTTGTATTGAAAATAAACTATCATTCAAATCTAATAAAAAAAACTAACAACATCCTGCGGAATTACCCCTAGAAACTGAAAGTCATTGTACCAAAACAATCAACCAAAAGTTTGAACAGGAATGAAACCCCTAAAGAAAAGAAGAGTTTAAGTCTTAAAACAATCGGACTATAGCTAACTGGAAGAAAACAAGGTGGCTCGACAGAAGCAGCTCACTCTTGAAGTCTGGAATCATTAGGACTAGATCTGAGGTCATAGTAGGAGCCGCCAGAAGATGTCCTGTACTCATATAAAGAAAATAAGCGAAGAATCAGTACACAACTACCGTGTACTGGTAGGATAATCGGCCAACTCCAATAAATAATATAAATACAGTAAACCAAAACTGAGTAAAGAAGCACAAACATGTAGCAACAACCATTAATACAATTTCCAGGCTCTCAGCCTACCTTCTAGCTTATCAACCACATGAAACAGGTTCAATAATTAATTAACAATGAACAAATAACCAAGACAATTACCCTCCTTACATTACACGGACTAATTACAGATCCCTAGACCAATACTTATTGTTAACAAGCAATGCCTGGTCCACCCCAGGACCATTCTTATATTTAAGTGTAACAACCCGACCTCTTAAAGACCAATGTAATCAATTACACATTCAATAATCAACCCAGTCTACTCATGGAAACATCAACAAACACAGTTAGAAATGCATAATTAAACCTATACCAGGCGTGGTACCCCAGCCAATTGATATAAAACCTGTACCAGGCGTGGTACCCTAGCCAACCAATATAGAACCTGTACCAGGCGTGGTGCCCGAGCCAACTATTAGTATCCCATACCAAGCGTGGTACTCGAGCCAACCGAATATCACACAAAGACAACAGTCAATACTTATATGAACAGAAAACACCCTTGTAAAACCAACAAGCAACAATCAAGTTTATTTAACATAATTGACACCCCAAATACTTGGATATTCATAACTTCCTTTCGTAAGCATGAAAGCACATACATTACTAAGCTATAGTTACATGTATATACATTGCATTTGGAAAGACAAAAACCATCACCTACCTCAAATGGCCTGAACCTTACTGGACCGGAGCCTTCCCATTTCTGAAAGCTTTCTCTTGCTCTTTGTCTAAAAACAAGTACACAATATACTAAAATCAATCCAATGTCCTAAAATTACCCGGATTATACAAAATCCCAATACCCTAGGCAAAACCATAATCATTCCACCTATTCCCTAGCTTTTCCACCACTAATTCATCCTACACTATCATTTTTACGATAACAATTAGTGAGTAATGGTGATTAAGACATGAATGACCCATAAACAACATAACCCAAGAACTCAACACCTCAGAATCCCCTTTTTCCATGGATCCCACATTCTTAGTTTGACCCAAACCTTCCACCAAACCCATAGTTATAGATTATAAGGTTAAGGAATTGAAATAACAAAGTGGGGAGCAAAAACCTTACCTTTTCGACAGAGTGTTGTGGAAAATCACTGAAATTCACCTCCCTTCGTCTCTGCCCTTCCCCAAAATGTTCTTGAAAGTTTCTGAACATTTTTGGGGAAGTTTCAGCAGTAAACTCGACTTAGTCTGCTATACTGGTCTATACACCACTATAGATGCGCTGCAGTAGCAGAACCCACCGCTATGGAGGTGTTGACTAGCGCTGACTTCTGTTATAGGGGGAATTTCTCTGCTATAGCGGAAGCCGCTGTAGTGCAGTGTCAACCTCTATATAGCGGTTGACATGGGACAAAAACTAGGAAAATCCCTCAAAAGTACCCATTTTACAACACACCTTAAATCCTGATGTTCCAGAATACCCCCTAAACATCAACCTTAATACTGGAGTTCTACTTACCCGAATTCGTTTCCGAAAAGTCCCCCGGACTCTTTAATGTCTTAGCTAATGAAACTACTAACTCAAAACAAGACTCGTTACCCAATCCTCATTCAGATTGCCCTAGACCATATCTCATTCAGAAACTATCTGAGACTACCCTAGCCCAAAAATTCCAACTCCCAAACCCAAAAGTTTTCTAACCTAAAACTTGGCATGAAATGTTTACCCATAACGACGGACCCGATCATTACAACAGATACCAATTTACCCATCGTTCATCCTCAAGCGATCAAACCCAAAAATATGAAATTAAAGAGGGAAAGTGTAGTACTTGAATCCTCAAACAAGTGAGGATACTTGTCTCGCATGTCCTTCTTGGTTTCCCAAGTGGCTTCCTCAACCGGATGATGCTTCCATTGAAATTTTACTGATTTGATCTCCTTTGTCCTCTACTTTCAAACATCCCAGTCAAGTTATCGCACTCGGTTCCTCTTCATATTGAAAATCCTTCTCGAGTAAAATTGAATCCCACTTAATAATGTATTCCCACATCCCCATGGTATCACTTCAACATGGATATATTGAAGACTGGATGGACTCCAGATAAGTTGGGCGGCAGTGCTAGCCTATAAGCCACTGGCCCTACAATCTTGAGAAACTTGAATGGACCAATGTACCAGGGGATGAGCTTACCCTTCTTGACGAACCGCATAACCCCCTTCATTGGTGACACTTTCAATAACACATGTTCACCAATCTGGAAATCCATGTCTCTTACCTTGGGATCTGCATAATCTTTCTACCTACTTTAGGCTACTAGCAACTTGGTCTAAATTCCACTCACTTTTTCCTGAGCTTCCCTTACCAAGTCCACGCCCAAAGGTTTCACATCGCCTACCTAAAACCACCCTATGGGTGATCGACATCCCCACCTATACAATTCCTCAAACGGTGCCATGTCGATACTGGAGTGGTAGCTATTGTTATATGAGAACTCACACAGTGGTAGAAAATAGTCCTAATGACCCCAAAGTCAATCGCACATGCTCTCAGCATGTCTTCAATACCTGAATTATCCTCTCTTACTGACCGTCTGTCTGAGGATGAAATATTATGCTAAAGTTTAGTTGAGTGCCCAACTATTTGTGTAACTTATTCCATAACTTAGAGGTAAACTGCTTACCCTTGTCTGAAATGATGGAAAGTGGTACCTCATGCAGTCTCACAATCTCTTTAACATAGATATTATCCAACTGCTGCAAATTATAGTCCACCCTGATCAGAATGAAATGAGCTGACTTGGTCATCCTGTCCACAATTACCCAAATAGAGTCATACTTTCCCAAAGTCTTAGAAAGACCCACCGTGAAATCCATTGCTATCATTTCCCACTTCTACTCAGGAATGGGCATCCTCTGAAGTAATCCTATAGGACTTTGGTGCTCATACTTGACGTGCTAACAGTCCTGACACTTGGACATATATCAACTATGTCCCTTTTCATCCCAGGCCACCAATAAATTTGTCTCAGGTCCCGGTACATTTTGGTTATGCCCGGATGAATTGAATACCGCAAACCATGATCCTCTGCCAACACCTTTTGAATCATCTCATCAACCCGAGGAACACAAAATCCTCCCCTTGAAACTCATCACCCCACCGATATCCAACACGACATCCACAGCCTCTCCGGATACTACCTTTCTTTAAAGCTTGTTCAATTGTGCTCCTAAAACTATTTGGCCTTTATTTCTTCCATAAATATGGATTTGACCTCAACATTGGCCAAAACCCCCACCCTGTTCTGAGATGCCCAATTGCATGAACTTAGATTCTAGTGCCTGAATCTCCCGAGCCAATGGTCGTTTGGACACCCTTAAATAAGACAAATTGCCCATGGTGACTGCTTTCTGGTTCAATGCGTCTGCCACCATATTAGCCTTGCTCGGATGATATTGGATGGTCACATCATAATCCTTTAATAACTTCATCTACCTCTTTTGCCTCACATTCAAGTCCTTCTGAGTAAACATATGTTGCAGGTTGTGATGGTCCATGAACACCTCACACTTGACACCATAGAGGTAGTTCCTCCAAATCTTGAGTGCAAAGACCATCGTTGCCAACTCCAAGTCATCGGTTGGGTAATTCTTCTCACGAGGCTTCATCTGCCTTAAAGCATAAGCTATAATATTCCTGTCCTGCATCAATATATCACCAAAACTCGAATGTGAAGCATCATAATACACAATGAAATCCTTACCTTTAATCGGCAATGATAGAATAGGAGTTGCGGTAGGAAGTGTCTTGAGCTTTTGAAAGCTCTCCTCATACTTGTCGGACAATACAAACTGTACCTCTTTAGGAGTCAATGTTGTCAGGTGAGTAGTGATGGACGTAAAGTCCTTGACATATCTATGATAGTAGCCTACAAGCCTCACAAAACTCCTAACCTCAGTCACAAAGCTAGGCCGGACCCAACTCATAACTGCCTCAATCATCTGGAGATCCACCGTCACTCCCTTTTCTGACAACACATGCCCTAAAAAGGGGACAAAAGTCAACCAAAATTCACATTTGGAAAACTTGGCATATAGTTTCTGGTGCCTCAAAATATCCAAAACAATACAAAGATGTTCCACATGCTCCTCCCTACTCTTGGAGTAAATCAGAATGTCATCTATAAATATGATGATGAATGAATCCAGATATAACTTGAATACCCCATTCATCAAAGTCATGAATGCCGCCAGCGCATTAGTCAACCCAAACGACATCATTAGTTAATCATAAGGCCCATATCGAGTCTGGAATGTCGTCTTAGGGATGTCCTCAGGCCTAATCTTTAACTGATGGTACCCTGGCCTTAAGTTAATTTTTGAAAATATAGACGTACCCTGCAACTGGCCAAAGTGGTCATCTATGTGAGGTAAAAGATACTTGTTTCGGATGGTGACCTTGTTCAATTGCTTGTAGTGTATACACATCTTTATACTACCATCTTTCGTTTTCACGAATAACACTGGAGCACCCCAAAGTGAAGCACTTGGATGGATAAAGCCTTTATATAAGAGTTTCTAAAGCTGAGTCTTAAGTTCCCTCAACTCTGTCAGTGCTATGCGATAAGGAGGAATAGAAATTGGGTGAGTTCCCGGCTACAAGTCTATACAAAAGTCAATGTCTCTGTCTGGAGGCATGCTAGGCAAATCTGTTGAAAACACCTCCTAAATATTTGAAACTACCAGAACCAACTCAATTGATGGGGACTCTACGCTATCATCTCAGAGATGAGCTAAGAAGGCCAAACACCCTCTTCCCACTAACTTCCTAGCCCGAACAAATGATCTAAGCCTAGTCGACTTAGACATGTACACACTTTTCCACTCTAGCCTATCCTTATTCAGAATTTCTAGAGTCATGGTCTTAGTATTACAATTCCACACTGTTTGATATGGAGACATCCAGGTCATACCCAAAATAACATCAAAATTGAACATGTCCAGAATAACCAAATCTACCTAAGTCTGCAACCTCACAAAAACCACAGGGCAAGTACGACAAACATGGGTTACTATCAAAAACTCTCCAACTGGGGTAGAAACATGAATAGGGGAATCAAGGACATCACAAACCAAATATAGACCCAAAGAAAATTTCACAGAAACATATTAAAATGTAGAACCTGGGTCAAACAGTACAGAGGCTATCCTATCACATACTAGAATTGTACCTGTGAACATCGCATCTGTCGCCTCAGCCTCAGACTTCCCTGGAAAAGCATAACAATGGGTCCGATCATTAATCTGAGCAACTTATGTGGCTGGCTACACCACTCCCCTACACGCTCCACAATTTCCTCTGTCTCCCCGGCCTCCCTGAAAGTTACCTCGCCCACCCTGTGGATGACCCCCAGCGTAGCCACCTCTACCTGCTCGAACCAAAGCTTAGACTGATGCTGAGTTTGATTACCTGCCTACCTGTGAGGGAACTCCCTCTTAAAGTGACCCGAATCATCATAATGAAAAGACCCGCGGTTAAGAGTAGGCCTGCTAGTAGAAGTATAAGAAGCCCTATGGCCTGTATGAGCTGAAAATTATTGATCGGCTCCCAGACGACCACCTGTAGTAGCATGCAGGACTGACTGAATAGGACGGGAAGAATACACCTGTTGATAATGGCTCCTGTAGTATGAACCACTGTAATTTCCTTCATTTTGGGACTTCTTGGCTAACACCTTAGCCTGCCCAACCTGCTTGACCCCCTCTAATTTCTCCACATAATTTGTTACCTCATTGAAATTCTTCCTCGCTGATGTCATACGCACAGACAACACCTGCAACTCAGTATTCATGCCCTTGACAAATAGAAGAATCCTCTCCTCTTCAGTACCCAGAAGCTAAGTAGCAAAATGGGACAACTCATGAAATTTGGCCTCATAGGCAGAAACTGACATGTTACCCTGCTCAAAAGACAGAAACTCATCCTTTTCATGATCCCTTGATGTGAGGGGCACATACTTCCCTAGGAAAAAAGCATGGAACTATGTACTGGTCAGCAGAGGCAAAGTTGATGGCCTACACTCCATATGATACCTCCACCACTACTTGGCATCACCCTGAAACTGAAAGGTGATGAACTCTACCCCATGTTGCGGCATAATGCCCAACTTATGCGGCCTCTCATAACTGTCCAGAATAAAACTCATAATCATCCACATTCTCAGTACCCTGAAATATAGGAGGTTTTGGTTTCAAGAACTTAGTTAGCTGTAACATCCCAGAATTTGAATAAACTTTTAAACTCAGAATCTCTGAAAATTTCATCTTCCCAGGGATCACGAGCCCCAAACCACAAGCTGCGAATTGAACCATGAGCCATGGAATGGACTCATGGAATGTACTCTGCAAGTCCCTTCTCTGGTCTGAGAACCATGACCGGAATCCATGAGTAGTGGTTGACTTCACGGGTCATGGAACCCATTTGTGGAACTCAGACTGAGGGTAGACTTTTCCTCTGAGAATCACAAACAGGTTCCATGGATCATGGAAGCTTCCATGGATCATGGAACCCATCCGTGGAAATCAGACCTGTAGCCTGTCTTTTGTCCCTGGAACCACGACCACAATCTACGAACCGAAATAGTATGTGGAACCTAAAGCCGAGATTTTAAGTCTATTTATCCTAGCTTTTATCCAGGGGTATTTTTGTAATTACCCACTCTTTTAACTCCTAAATGAGGCTATTTGGGCAATTCTAGAAGGGTTTTAACTTCACTTAGCCTAAGGTCCTTTCCTTAAGCTCTCATTCAATCCAAAAGAGGAAAAGAACTCCTTCAAGCTCCAAGTCTCAAGCTCCAAGTTCAAGTCTCCTTTTCTCTTCATCCTATATATAGCAAGCTTCAATAAGGTATGTGGGCATTCAATAAGAGATTTATTTCACCCTTATGCCTAAAACCCATGATTTTACTTTGATTTATGGATTTATGAAATTAGGGTTCTTACCGAATTTGGGGAAAACTTATGGGTTCAGTTTTAAAGCATCAATTAATAGTTTCTCATATCTATGATTTATTTGAAGTTCCTTAATTGATTTCAAAAGCCCATGCATTAAAGATGATTTTCTAGCATGATTCCATTGAATTGCATGTTTTCAAGTGAAAGTTGGCATGTTTAGATGACATGACCTTGTGTATTTATGAAATTGCATGCCTAATTCTTCAAGCTATAAATTTAAAAAGAAAAGTATGATTTGAATTATGGCTATGCTAAGTTTTAAGACTTATGTGTCACGATCCAATTTCTCAGGTCATGATGGCACCTATAACCCCCCAGTAGGAGAACCAATTCCCGTAGCCCGGAATGGTTAGTAATGGGCTACTACCAAACCAATACGCACAATAAGCAGAAAGTAAGCAGAAGCATAATATAAAGATAAGACAACGCGGAAGCAATTTACCCGAATATATACATAATGAAACTACACCAACCCCAAGACTTGGTATCGACAGTACAGAAGCTTCTAATAGAATACAAGTGCTAGAAGTAACAAAATGATAAGTACAATTGTCTCTGAATATACAATGAGTAACAGTACAAAAGATGAGATGTGGTCAAGCCCCGACCTTCAGGCGCTCATCCTAGTCTCGAATATCCACAAAATCTATATGAGTCTCCAACACGATCAACGGTGAGAACTCAACAAATATCTGCACAGAAAGTGCAAAAGTGTAGTATTAGCACCAAAACAATGGGTACTTAGTAGGCATCATTGGCCGACTGAGCGCATATAAGATATAAAAGAAGTAAGTAACAGATAGCAAGAAATCAGTCACTGAGCAATAAAGGAAGCACAAGGAGCTAGCACAGAGAATAGACAACCAAAAGCTATAAGTAAAACATGCTAGCACAGAGATACAATTACACAGAATCACAGCTGAAGGAAAGGATAATGCACCTGGAGTCCTTGCACAATAATATAAGTAAGTAGAGAGAGAGATAAGAAAATGGCGGTATACCGGTAACCTCAAGTAAAAGGAAAAGATGGAAAGCAGTCTAACATACTCAAAATGGAATCAACAAGTATAAGGAAATCATAACAACAATCCAATAACATGATAGCATAGCCAGGGAATCACCTCACAAGTACAACCCTAGGATGAAATGACTAGACCACAATAACCAAGAGATACCGCTCAACTTCCTACAAAAATAGAACTAGAATTTCACACTCTACTTAGAAGGCCACACAAAAGTTCCCCAATAAGATAGGACTCCCTAGCCCGCTCAATAATAAGACATCCCACAACCAAAGCCTCAGCAGGTTAACCATCACTAATCCTTCACTAACCGAGTGCCAAGACAGGCTCTAAATAAAGACAAGAGTAAATATAGTCTACATACAGTCCCAACGGCCATCTATACAATCGAGGAATGCAATCAAGTGAAAACAAACCCTCTGGCATCCCATACTACCAGAGCGTACAATCAATAAACAGCAAAAAAGGGTGGAGCCTCAATAATGAATGATATGATGCATGAAGATCTCAGGTGAAATGGTATCTCTGTATGTATCTCCTCCGATGCCGATCGGGCCTAGTAGGTAGGTTCCATGGAAGGAAACTTCCCATATACCTTTACTTCTCCATATACCCTCCCCCCGGCACACGCAGCCCGAAGCCCCAGGCTCAGAGCGAGAAGGTCCATGGAGGTCCCGGACCCCATACTAAAACTCAATATCAAGACATGTCATCCGAAAGCAAGTTCAGGATCAAGATAGAGACCAAGTCTCGAATATGCATGCCCAGACCCTATCCAGGACTAAAGTAGTAGAAAATGCCTCAAAAACCCCTCCAAGGGTGCCCGGGCATAACCGGGTCTAGAGTTTTAGTAAATCAAGTCTAGTGCTCCGCCCGGCAGAGACTAGTATCAGTAATAAAATCAAGTATGGTGCTCTGCCCAGCATAGACTAATACCAGTAATAAAATTAGTGCAAAAACATCCAAAATCCCCTTTTCTATCATCAACAGTATAAAAAATGGGCACCCGGGGCCATGCAAATTTAGGAAAACTGTCAGTAGTGGCTCGCAGCCAAAACTGTAGTAAAACATGCAGGGGAAAACCTTTTTCATGGATGATATGCTTGCTTACAAATATAAAAGTAGCCCAACGGCTCACAACAACTCCTATCAGCCCTGCACAGGCCCAGCAGCTACTCAACAGACATAACAAGCCTAAGAGGATCATCTCTATGTTCGGGTCTCGCGGACATTCCCCAAATAACGCACCATCTATGTTCCAGAGTCAATACAAGGCCACACAGGACCACAAGGGTAATATACAATATTACGCGAATAGTACAAACAACGTATGAATTAAACAGAAGAACAAGGCAGACAAGGTCTTGGGTACCAACCTATAACAACCCACCCAAGGATGTTAATTAATGCAGTTATAGCTTATATACGCAGAGTCTAGGTAGGGAAAGCCATAACCTACCTATCATCCGATGACTAGCTTTGAGAATGGCATCATCCAGGCTAAACCTACTCCGGGAAGCTCTAAATCACACAAAAAATACTCTCAACTGAAGCCCCAAAGGCGTCTCTATGAAGCCTGACCAACCAAGGTAATGGAACAATTGGTAGAATCAACAAGGCTGCAAGAACGAGCCATAGCCAATTGATAAGGTTCTAATGTCACACTCGCGACCAGCCAACTCAGAAGCATAAAATGAGGCCAATAACAATAATAAATGGCATCCAAATCCAACAACATTATGTTAACCACATCTCAAAGGAGGGAAGATCTCCCGAGGCACTATTTCAAGGCGTACTTCACGTTGTTCAATCCAATCACTATCGTATGCGATCCCAATAAGAATCGCACAAACTTCCCAATCCCTCCAGACCCTTACCACAACTAGTACACCACAACAATAACCAAACATGATAAGATAAAGGGGTTTTCCAAAGCCACAATATCCAAAACACCACTTCGTGGCTCGGAAAGCTATAAAAATGATACTAGAACATGTAATTACGAAGGGGGATCATAGGGGAGAGATTCCTGGACAAAAATATTCAATATCCCAAGCTAAACAACCTGCGTCCTTTCAGGAACAACAAACAGATCCAAGTCCAACAAGAAACTACTACAAGTTATCGGAAAATATGACTTTTCGTGACTAGAAGCTTAGAATCTCGATTTAACAATTAGATAAGTGTACGGGATCCTTACCTTGCCGATATAACTCATTAGATACTGCCAAATACCCAATAAACATAATCTAGCTCACTTCATCAACAACCACTAAAATATTCCATGAAATCGATGGGACAAACTACACCAAAATAACGAGCTCGCGACGTAGAGCAACTTCCGTTAAACTTCCGAATTGAAAGCATCAAGGTCCATGGATTATTTAGGGACTTTCCCTCTAATTTTCAGTAGATTTTGGGTGAAAAGTATGAGTTAAAACGAAGGGAAAATCAGCTTTTAAAAGGCTAAACCAACTTGGGATGGGGGTCCACCTTGACGTGCCTGCTTGTGCAGTCTTACAAAAATGTGAATGTCTCTCTATTCTGAAGTTGTATGATGAATGGCTTAGTGCATTGGAAACTAGACTCATAGACCTTCTATTTGGTATATTGAGGGCCCACTAAATCTTTATAGATTGGGAGAAAACACCCAAGATATTTAACCTAAATTTAAAGAGAATTCCTTAAAGGAATTTACAATAACTTTTTCCGACTATTGTTTCGCAACTTGCTTGACTTCAAAACTTATCATATGAACATTTTGAGATTATATTACCACATAACACATCCTTCTTAGTATATTAGATACTATTAGTCTTACCCCGAAGGTACGGGTTAATTTAAACCTTCCAAACGGGCGAGGTGTTACACGAGGCATTTCTTTAACTCAAACTTTTGTGTAAGGGATTCCTTTGACCTAGAATCTTGGTTTAATTCTTTGATATTACCAAGAATGTTGACTGAAGTCAATGATTTCCAAAGTTGAAGCTCTAAAATGAGGGACATCCATAAAGACCAAACAAATAGCCCGGGCACCGAACTACCGGTCCCGACAAGCCATAAATGACTTGGAGCCGCTACAGGTAAGTTCTAACGGTACAAGAAAGGTGAAAATGCGTACATGATCGGAAGGGTCATTATATTATGATATGAGAATTGCATGACATCAGATATGTCCTTATGCTTTTTGAACAAGTTTTGGACATCAGATATGTCCCTATGTTTTATAAAAGGTTTGACATCTAGATATCTCTACCTAAGCTATGAACAGATTTGGAATCGATATGTCACAAGTATTACATGAAGTATTTGTATATTTTGAGAGTAGTATTTAGCACCGAGCGATGAGGTTTTGATTATCCATGTCCAAAAACTACATTGCTAGCATAGGTGTCTCACCCCGAAGCTACCCCCTGGATGCAACACCGGTGCTTAGTGTCACAAGTGACCCCAAGCTAACCCATGGCATGACACATCTATATAAAATCAAGTTAAGACGTGCACTGTGTGGAAGCTAAAATAGTTTTAATAAATGAAAGAGGTAAGAACCCAAATGTTTGAATGTATATAAAGTATATAAAAATATAGTGTTGACTAGAATCCAAACTAACGACTGTTGAATCTAGCCTATGTCTAAAAGCCTTCTAACTGAATAGGAGTTTCTGGGACTTGCCCCTAGCTACCTCTAATAAATCTGAAACTGGAAATAAATGCGGAAGATATAAGCATGTCTATCGTCCTCGAACTACTGAGGACTCACCAACTGAGCTGCTGGATACGGACCAAAAGTCAAACTAAGCATGGTCTGGATGCTGAGTGCCTGAACCTACATTATAAAATGATGTAGCACAAAAGTATGCATCAGTACTTTGAATGTACTGAGCATGCAGGACATGTACAAAGCTGGACAATATAGAACAGAACATGAAAATAGATATACTGCAACATAACTGAAAGTTGAACTGAATGCAATGACCAAGTATAAATCATGAAATAACATGTTGAACTAAATATTGAACATAAATACTAGATACAAGGTCAATACACATGAATCTGACTGTGGGAGAAACTATTAATCGACATACCCCAAGTTGAGTTAACTATGGGGCCAACCTGTAACCCTGAAGGGAAGGGTGTTCATACCTTGCCATGGGTACGAACAAGTCTGATCTGGAATCACTACTGATGTCCTCAAGGGACAAGGAGGTGCAACCTAGTTTGATAGCTGACTCCTTTAATGCCTATGGTGGTGCCGTAGTTCTGGGACTTGGGGACTGTTACTAAAGGTTTTAGCCTAAACTGACAGCTAAGCCTTCATCCCCTCATCCGCTCGGTACTAAGTCTACTCCCACTGAATATAAGTAATAATGTACTGAAATAAAGGATAGCTCAAATACTGATAAATGACTGACACTGCAACATACACAGGCTGAAGGGTATAGCATTCAATTTCTGAAGCATAAACACATAACTGATCTGCCTAGCAAGCTAAATTCATGAGAATACTGGAATTTCTACAACGTAGAGTTTCTGAGCGTTATTCGTGAAATTGTAATAATTCTCCAAGAAACATATAATCAATACCATAAAAGCTGTAAGAATTGAATTACAAGAATTCCATTAGAATTAGGAACCCTAGGTATGAAACACTCATGGAGAAAACTGAAGACTGACTGGAATCTAGGGACCTAATGGGTGAAAGGAACCCACTAGTAAAATTCCACATACCTGGTGAAGAAACCCACGGAGAAATCCTTAGATTTTTGGGGCTGAACTTGATGAAGACCTCTGCTTGTTTTTGGAGGAAAACTGTCGCCTTTTTCTTCTATTTTCTTTCTAAGTCAAATGAATTTAGGCTAATGAAGGTTTTAGGTAGCTTTTGACTAATAAAGTAGGCTTAGAGTAGTCAAAGCGACATAGCCTAGGCATTAAATTAGGTAGGAAATGTCTGGAATGACCCAGGAAAAATATTTAAATAAGCTGCTGAAAATCGCGACTCAGGGATCACGACTTGGTTCTATGACACGTGGAAAGATCCATGGGTCGTGGAACTCAGTCATGGTTTCCTGGTCTTGAAAGTGGGGCTACTAGATTGAACCCTACGAGTTGGTTTCACGACTCATGGAACCTTCTACGGGTTGTGGAACCCACTCGTGGTTCCTGAACTGAGATTCTTGGTTCTTTGAACTTTGGTTCCACGAGTTGGGTTCATGACTCGTGAAAACTTCCATCGGTTGTGGAACCTACTTGTGTTTCCTGAGGACTTAAGGATGGGTTACTATAACAGGTTCCACGGATAGGGTTCACGACTCGTGGAAACTTCCACGACTCGTGGAACCCAATCGTGGCTTCTGGGGGCATCTGCTACAAGGATTACACGGGCAAATTCTACGGCCCGTGGAAACTTCTACGGTCCATAGACTTGAGTCATGGAATGAACTTTAAAGGAGTAGTCCTCTGATATGTGCCCCACGAGTCCAGTCTATGACTCATGGAAATGACTCGTGGTCCTGCTGACAGTTGAAATTTTTTATTTCTTCTAGTTTTTCTGAGCTAAGTCTGGGCTTGGAAGTTTTGGGGTGTTACAATATCTCCCCCTTGGGATCATTCGTCCTTGAATAAAGACTGAATAAGCTGACTTTGGAGGGAAAGAGTTGCAATCCCTACCAACAGAGTACTCGAAACTCATATCTAACTTAACTGAGTTCCATAAACATGTAAGTATGCTGAAATGCAAGGGTAACTGATGGAACAGGGTGCTGAGACTAAATTTCACAAGAGTAGACTGAGAGACTGGAGAGGAAATATTTACCTCAAGCTGAAACTGAATCGGACGGAAAGAGGTGGGGGTACTTGGACATCATGGCTGCTTCTGCTTCCCAAGTATATCCCTCTACGGACTGATTCCTCCACAAAACTTTCACTGAAGCGACTTCTTTATTTCTCAACCTACGAACCTGACGATCAAGAATCTCAACTCGAACCTCCTCATAGGTGAGACTATCCTTCACAGCCACACTCTAAAAGGTACTATCGAAGTCGGATCACCTACACACTTCTTCAACATGGAAATATGGAAGACTGGATAAACTGCTGCTAGTTTTGATGGCAACTCTAACTCGTAAGCCACATTACCCACCCTTTTCAGGATTCTGTAAGGACCTACATACCTGGGACTGAGCTTCCCTTTTCCTGCCAAATCTCATTACACCCTTTATGGGTGACACTTTTAGGAAAACCCAATCATCAACTTCAAACACTAAGTCTCTTCTCCTAACATCTGTATAGGACTTCTGACGACTCTGAGTTGTCTTTATCCTATCTCTGATGAGCTGAACTTTCTCCATAGCCTCATGTACCAAATATGGTCTAATCAAAGTTGCTTCACCTACTTCGAACCAACCAACAGGTGACTTGCATCTACGCCTATAGAGGGCCTCATATGGGGCCATCTAAATGCTGGAATAGAAGTTGTTATTGTAGGAGAACTCTATAAGAGCTAGGTGATCATCTCAACTACCCTTGAAATCGATCACACAAGCTTTAAACATGTCCTCTAGGGTCTAAATGGTATGCTCAGCCTGCCCATCTATTTGTGGGTGAAATGTTGTGCTAAGATTCACCTGAGTACCAAGACCTTTCTGAAATGATCTCCAGAAATAGAAGGTAAACTAAGGACCTCTACATGAGATGATAGACAAAGGAACTCTATGCAACCTGACTATCTCGCTGATGTAGAGTCTGACATAGTTTTCTGTTGAATCTGTAGTCTTAACTGCCAAAAAGTGAGCTGACTTAGTGACTCTGTCCATTATCACCCAAATGGAGTCATACTGCCTGCGAGTATGAGGTAAACCCATAATATAATCCATATTGACCACTTCCCACTTCCAAGTAAGAATGCAAATCTCCTGAGTCACACCTCCTAGTTTCTGATGTTCCACTTTAACCTACTGACAGTTGAGATACTTAGCTATGAAATCTGTGATGTCCCTCTTCATGCCGTTCCACCAATAGACTTCTTGTAGATCACGGTACATCTTAGTGTCACCTAGATGAATGGAATATCTAGAATTATAGGCTTCTGAAAAGATCTGCTGTCTCAACTCACCCACCTTAGGAATACATAAGTGACCCTAATAACGAAGTACACCATCTCCCCCTTGGGAGAAAACCTCAACTCTCTACTGATGAACTGCACACTTCAGCTAAAGTAATATGGGATCACTATCCTGTTTCTCCTTAACCTCCACTACCAATGAAGATTCTGACCCATTCTAAACTATCACACCACCATCGAATGTTCCACAAGGCAAACTCCTAAGCGAGTGAGCCGGTGAACATCTCTAGCTAATTCTCTCTTCTCTTCCTCAACATGAGATGCACTACCCATAGATAGTCTACTGAGAGCATCAGCTACTACATTGGCCTTACCCAGATGGTAGAGCACATTTATGTCATAATCCTTGAGGAACTCAAGCCACCTCCTCTGGCGAAGATTCAACTCTTTCTGGGTGAACACATACTGGAGGCTTTTATGATCTGTGAACACATCAACATGAACACCATACAAATAGTGTCTCTAAATCTTTAGGGCAAACACAATCGCTGTAAGCTCGAGGTCATGAGTTGGGTAGTTCTTCTCACGGACCTTAAGCTGCCTGGAAGCATAAGCTATGACCTTACCCTACTACATCAAAACATAACCCAGGCCAACTCTGTATGCATCACAATAAACCACATAACCATCTGAACCCTCTGGTAGAGTCAGGACAGGTGTTGTAGTCAATCTGGTCTTCAGTTTAAAGAAACTCTTCTCACACTTATCTGACCACTGAAACTTGACCTTTTTCTGAGTCAACTTGGTCAATGAGGCAGCTATGGATGAAAATCCTTAAACAAATCTCTAGTAGTAACCGGCCAAACCCAAGAAACTCCTGATGTCGATCGGAGAGGTGGGTCTGGGCCAGTGCTTTACTACTTTAATATTTTGGGAATCAATACGGATCCCTTCTCTAGACACCACATGACCAAGGAAAGTGATAGACTGTAACCAAAATTCACACTTGCTGAACTTAGCGAATAGCTGGCGATCTTTGAGAGTTTACAGAACAACCCTCAGATGAGTTTCATGATCCTCCTCATTTCGAGAGTAAACATGGATATAGTCAATGAAAACAATAACGAACAAGTCCAAATACTATTTGAACACCCTGTTCATTAAGTCCATGAAAGTTGCAGGAGCATTGATTAATCTAAAAGACATAACAACAAATTCGTAGTGACCATACCGAGTCCTGAAGGTTGTCTTACGTATGTCACTATCTCTGACTCTAAGCTGATGATAGCCGGATCTGAGGTCTATCTTGGAAAAATAACTAGCGCCTTGAAGCTGGTCGAACAAGTCATCAATCCTGGAGATGGGATATTTATTCTTGATTGTGACTTTGTTCAATTGACGGTAGTCAATGCATATTCTGAGAGAACCGTCTTTTTTATGCACGAACATCACTAGAGCACCCCATGGAGAGATACTGGGTCTGATGAAGCCCTTATCTAGGAGGTATTTCAGCTATTCTTTCAATTCCTTAAGCTCAACTGGATCCATTCTGTAAGGAGGAATCAAAATAGGCTGGGTATCTGGAAGGAGATCTATTCCGAAGTCGATTTCTCTTTCGGGAGGAACTCCAGGAAGGTCTTCTGGGAACATTTCTGGAAACTCATTTACTACTGGGACTTACTCAAGAGTTGGGGTCTCAGAGTTTGAATCCCTAACCCGCAAAAGATGATAGATATATCCCTTGGAAATCATCTTTCTGGCCTTAAGGTAGGAGATGAAACGACCTACAGGCACTGAGTTTCTACCCTTCCACTCTAAGACTGGCTCGTTAGGAAACTGAAACTGAATGATCCTAGTTCTACAATCAACTGAGCCATAGCAGGAATGTAACCAATCCATGCCTAAAATAATATCAAAGCCTACCATTTCTAACTCTACAAGATCTGCTGAGGTGACTTTCTGGGAAACTGTGACTGGAAATTTTTGTATACCTGTCTAGCTATAACTAGGTCACCAACTGGAGTAGAGACTGAGAAGGGTTCTGGGAGGATTTATGGACTAACACTGAAGTTTACTGCTATATAAGAAATGATGAAGGAAAGTGTAGCCCCTGGATCTAATAATGCATAAACATTATTATTAAAGACTCACAACGTACCCGTGACCACATCAGGAGAATCCTCCTAGTCCTATCGAGCCTGAAGAGCATATAACCTATTATGGGGCTGACCTCCACCTATACTAGATGAGGCACCCTACTGAGTGGGGCAACCTGCTGGAGCTACTGTAGAACCAGTATGAGCCTGTGGGCGAACATCTATACCCTTATGAGAAGCTGTAGGACAATCCCTTATCATGTGGCCTGTCTTACCACACACAAAGTAATTTCTGTTACCTGCGATGCACTCACCTTGGTGGTTTCTACCACACTTCTTACACACAGGGTTAGTGCACCAACTAGTAATCGTACCTTGGGACTTGGGGCAAGATGCTCTATCCCGACGATCCTTCTTGAACTTGGGCACTGGGGCACTAGCAAAAGATAGAGCTAGAGCTGAATTTTTCTGGTGATAATGAGAGCGGTTGCCACCCTCTGACCTCTTCTGAAAGTGGTTGGAATCACCTGTCCTAACCCTCTTAGTATCACCTCCCCTTTCTTTGATCTTCTCCTCCTTAATCTGCTGAGCATAAGTAACCAGCCTGGAGAAATCCATTTCCTTAATGAGCATTGCGATCTTGCATTTCTTGACCACATCATCAGACACACCGGACATGAACTTTCTCATACGAGCTCTAGAGTCAGCTACTATTGTCGGGGCATACTTGGATAGCTGAGTGAACTTCAGAGCATAGTCCTTTACGCTCATGTCATTCTGATTTAGGTTGATGAACTCCTGAACCTTGGCTTCCCTGAGCTCTAGTAGGAAGAACCGGTCCGGAAAAGAAGTCTTGAAAATATCCCAAGTCACTGGTCCTGTATTGGCACAACAAGATTCCTTCCACTGCTGGTACCGTATAAGCCACCCCTTTCAGCAGATAGGAAGCCAAGTCTACACTCCCTACTGGAGTGACACCGATAATGCTTGTCACTTTCTGAATATCCTCTAAGAACTCTTGGGGATTCTCTTCTGACCTGGACCCATGAAACTCTAGAGGGTTCATCCAAGTGAAGTCCCAGATTCTTGCTACAGCAGTATTGACCTGAGGCAGAGCTGGAGCCATAGCCTACTAATTGACCTGGGTGGTCATGGCCTGAGCAAGTACTTGAAAAGTATCCCTAAATTCAGCATGCGTAACTTGCTCGTTCAGTGGGTCTGCTAGGGCTGCTGGCTAATTCCTAGCGTTAGATCTTCTGAGAGGCATTTTTCTGAAACGCGAAGAGCCTGAGTTAGGATAGAAGGAAATTAAATAGAGTTTATACTCTATGGCATGAACTGGAGAAGAAAGAAGAGAAGTTATTCCTAATGATGTCTCATAGCTTCTCCCCCGTAAGTGTGGCGTGCTTCACACCCATGAAGAAAACTCTACTTGATGCAGCTTTCAGACACCCTAGGACACTTAAACCTGATACTCTGATACAAAGTTTGTCACAACTTGAAGCTACCCCTGGATGCAACACGGTGCTTAGTGTCACAAGTGACCTCAATCTAACCCATGGCATGGCACATCAATACAAAATTAGGTTAAAACATGCATTGTACGGAAGCTAAAACAATTTTAGTATATGAAAGCAGTAAGAACCCAAATGTCTGAATGTATATAAAGTATATAAAAATATAGTGTTGACTGGAATCCATACTAACGACTGCTGAATCTAATTTATGTCTGAAAGCCTTCTAACTGAATAAGAGTTGTTGGGACATGCCCCCAGCTAACTCTATTAAATCTGAAACTATAAATAAATGCCAAAGATATAAGCATGTCTATCATCCTCAAACTACTGAGGACTCAGCAACTGAGCTGCTGGATATGGACTGGAAGTCAAACTAAGCGCGGTCTGGATGCTGAGTGCCTGAACCTACATCATAAAATGATGTAGCACAAAAGTATGCGTCAATACTTTGAATGTACTGAGCATGCAGGATATGTACAAAGCTGGATAATATAGAACTGAACATGAAAATGGATATACTGCAACATAACTGAAATCTGAACTGAATGCAATGACCAAGTATAAATCATGAAATAATATGATGAACTGAATACTGAACATAAATACTGGATAAAAGGTCAATACACATGAATTTGACTGTGGGAGACACTACTAATCGACATACCCCAAGTTGAGCTAACTATGGGGCCAACCTGTAACCCTAGAGGGAAGGGTATTCATACCTTGTCAAGGGTACAAACAAGTCTGACGTGGATCCACTACTGATGTCCTCAAGGGAAAAGGAGGTGCAGCCTAGTCTGATAGCTGACTCCTTTAATGCCTACGGTGGCGCCGCAGTTCTGGGACTTGGGGACTGTTACTAAAGGTCTTAGCCTAAACTGACATCTAAGCCTTCATCCCCTCGTCCACTCGGTACTAAGTCTACTCCCACTGAATGTAAGTAATAATGTACTGAAATAAAGGATAGCTCAAATACTGATAAATAATTGAGAATGCAACATACACAGGTTGAATGGTATAACATTAAATTTCTGAATCATAATTTTCCTAGCAAGCTAAATTCATGAGAATATTGGAATTTCTACAAGCTAGGGTTTCTGAGCATTATTCATGAAACTGTACTAATTCTCTAAGAAACATATAATCAATACCATAAAAGTTGTAAAAATTGAATTACAATAATTCCCTAAGATTTAGGAACCCCAGGTCTGAAACATTCATGGAGATAACTGAATTTTGACTGGAATCTAGGGACCTAAAGGGTGAAAGGAACCCACTAGTGAAATCTCACATACCTGCTGAACTTGATGAAGACCTCTGCTTGTTTTTGGAGGAAAACTGTCGCCTTTTTCTCTTATTTTCTTTCTAAGTCCGATGAATTTAGGTTAATGAAGGTTTTAGGTAGATTTTCACTAATAAAGTAGGCTTAGAGTAGTCAAAATGAAATAACCTAGGCATTAAATTAGGTAGGAAATGTCTGGAATACCCCTGGAAAAATAATTAGAAAAGCTGCTGAAAATCGCGACTTAGGGATCACGACTTGGTTCTATGACTCGTGGAAAGATCCACGGGTCGTGGAACTCACTTGTGGTTTCCTGGTCCTAAAATTTGGGCTACTGTATTGAACCCTATGATTTGGGTTCACGACTCGTGGAACCTTCCACGGGTCATGGAACCCACTCGTGGTTCCTGAACTGAGATTCTTGGTTCTCTGAACTTTGGTTCCACGAGTTGGGTTCACAACTCGTGGAAACTTTCACGGGTCATGGAACCTACTCGTGTTTCCTGAGGACTTAAAGATGGGTTACTAGAATAGGTTCCACGAATAGTGTTCACGAGTCGTGGAAACTTCCACGGGTCATGGAACCCAATCGTGGCTCCTGAGGCAACTGCTACAAGGATTCCACAGGAAAGTTCTACGGTTCGTGGAAACTTCTATGGTCCATAGACTAGAGTCTTGGAATGAACTTCAGAGGAGCAGTCCTATGATCTTTGTCCCACGAGTCCATTCCATGACTCATGGACTATTCCACGGCCTGCTGACAGTTGAAATATTTTATTTCTTCTAGTTTTTCTGAGCTAAGTTTGGGCTTGGATGTTCTGGGGTGTTACAGTGGGATATGTATCACCTGATGGGCTTATTAAAGTGGTTCTACTCTTTGATCATGGTGCCCTTGCCTTAGCTGGGCATAAGGCAGTTCTGCCCACCAGGGTTATATAGTTGGACTATGGTGACCCTTACCTTGGCAGGGTTTAGGGCAGCTTTTCTAACTAGGGTTATATAGTTAGATTCTATGTAGCTCACATGGCCTATTGTCGGTTATAAGAAACTCTCGTATGAATATTTTCAAGTTTTCTAAGCTTTATGATGTCTTATTTTGAGGTTTGACTTCAATCTCATGCTTATTACTCAAACTATAATATTTACTTATGATTTCTTTGATTATGCATGAACTCAGTTTCAAAAATGTCTTAAGTATGTTTTTGAGTATGTTTTTATCATATTTTACTATATTTATGCATATCTCGCATACTCAGTTCTTTCAATAGTATTGACCACATACTTCTTTGTGTTGCATCCTATTATGATGTAAATTCTATAGCCCGTTCCCCAGTTCATGGCTAGTAGATCAGCAGCACACCCTGTCATCTTGGTGAGCCCTCATCCTTCGAGTACTTGGAGTTTAGTTTCATTTCAACACTTAGTTTGTTTATTCAGTATTTCATTATTTAGAGTTAGCTGGGGGCCTATCCTAGTAACTCGCCAGTAGTAGAGGCTTTCAGACATAAAGTCAGATATTCAGCTATTTTTGGATCTTCATTCTTAGACTTTATTTATATAACAGATTAAGTTGTTCATTACTTCAGTTAAGCTTCCGTTCTTATGTTTTGTTTAGTTTTTAAGTCATGCTAATGCTAGAGGGTTATCTTGAGATCACTTGTGATCTTGGGTCCTGTGTTACGTCCAGGGGATAGTCTCGAGGCGTGACAAACATGGTATTATAGCCAGGTTTCAAGAGTCCTAGGGTGTCTGAAAGCCGCATCAAGTAGAGTCTCTTTCATGTGTGTGAAGCGCACCACACTTATAAGAGAGAGGCTATGAGGTATTTTAGGAAAAACTTCATTTCTTTTATGTTCACTATCGTGCGATAGAGTTTATCTCTATTTACTCTTCTAATCCATTCCTTAAGTATTTCAGATAATGTCTCCGCAAAGAAATCCCACAAGGGATGCTAATCATTCTATTCCTGACCACGAGGTTACAAATACAGAATTTCATAAAGCTATCTGTATATTGGTTTAAGCCATGACAGTTCAATTGAATAATAAAGACTAACTGAAGAAGAGAAAGAGGAAGAACAAGAAAACCAAAACATGGAACCACGACTCTAGTCAGCAGAAAACTGGTAGAAGGAACTAGTTATCTTTTCAGCAAAGGTGATCCGGACCAACACTGCCTTTAGTTATCACACCTGCACTCGATTCTCAGTCTTGTCATAGTAGGGCTCCGAAGACCTTGATTTACCCTCATTGTAGTAGTTGTGGTAAGTTTCATCTAGGTGGGTGCCTTGCTAGAAAAGGGGGGTGTTTTAGGTATGGTCAGTTAGGCCACAGGATCATAGATTGCTCCTCAGCTAAGCGGAGCAACTGTGGTGTTTAACTTCAAAACTGATTCCCTTCATTGCCTAGCCAGCCGGGTCAGAGTATTCCTCCAGAAATTGAATCAGGTATGTCACTAGATTTTCTTCCTTTATGCATCCATAGTCCCTGGACCCCTATTCTTGGTTGGTTGTGAGTTGTCTTAACTTAGAACAAAGTGGAGATAGAAGGGTTGAGGCCTAGACTTTTAGGCGAATGAGAGTTTTAGACTATATAAGGAAGTGGGTATTCGTGCTAGATTCTGGAGTAGTGTATGTTCTATTAGGGTAAAATGCTCACATTTCCTTTGAGAGATTTGTGAGAAGTCCATAGACTTATAAGGGTAGCATGCATCTAAGGGGGAAATGGTGGGATGTAGAATCGGTCAGATTTTTTAGGCTCATGTAGTGATGCTTTTTAGGTGTTAGAACAAAGTTAGGAGGGGAGCAAAAGCTTATTTCCATCCTAGACTCCTAAGTATACTCCTGCCATTACGATACATTTTTCATGCCTTGTATGCCAGCTCCATGGTCCTATTTCAAATTCAAACACTCTATTCAGATTCACACTCATATTCAGCTTCTAGACTGACAAGTGGTTGCTTCAGACAATGATTCTACACTTACTCTGTTAGTCTATAAATCCCAGCTTTATTCCCTGAGGTTCGTTATATATGTGAACTCATTTCTCACAGTATGCTCAGTCATGTTTACTCAGTCAGTCTTCAAAAATGCCCTAGTGGCTAATGAAATCATGCTACGTCATGTATATACTCAGACGTGATTTCTTAAAATAGTTTATGCTCATGATTTCCTTGCTCTAGCCATGCTTTATATGTCCAAGATGTAAGGCACTCGTACCCATTATGCTTAATTCACCAAGCCTCACCTTGAGTTGCTTGATCACTCTAAGTGTAAGTCAGAACTGATTGGCAATCCTTCATTAATGATGCTCATGCTCCCGCTTCCTTTCTTTCAGGATTCCAATTTAGGTTATTATAGGCGTTAGGGGAGAAAGCCTAGTAGTAGCCTAGATGGGAAGTAGTGGATTTATTTTCTATTTTGGTGTTCTTGTTGGGGGATTTTGGTATGTCTCCTTGTAGAAATTCCTGATGTTATAGCTTCTAAATATGCTAAGGATGGGGGGATGAGTCTCATGGCTATTTAGGTCGTGACAAAAATGGTATTAGAGCCTTAGGTTCATTGATCTTGTCGTACCAAAATTGGTCTAGTATAGTCTTGCGGAATGGTACAGAGGTGTCTGTACTTTTCTTTGAGAGGCTACAGGATTTAGGAAACTATATCTTTTTTTTCCTTCATGCTATAACTTGATTCCAATTAGTATCTGGCGATAAAAATGGGTATCTGACTTCGTTCATTCTTTTGTCCGCAGATAGTGAACACTAGTTGGAATGGAGCAAGGGTAATAATTCCAGCTGCAAAACCAGCATTTAATGGGTGAGAAAGGGGTAGGGGAAGGGGAGAGTGGCTTTCGCCAGGGGTGGAGCTCAGGTAGCGGCTGACCAGAAGCCAACATCACCTCCCCCACCCTAGGATCATATTGAGGAGGAGGTTGAGGTAGTGCACGAAGATGGAGCGCAACCAGAGGTGGCTGTACCGGTTAGAAGTGCAGGTCTTCCCCCTATATCTTCTAAGGTTATTCAGCTGGTGTTGGCATTCCTAAGTGGGTTGGCTAGTACTGGAGCCACTCCTGCTATGGCGGCTACTCGGGTTCTGGGTGCCTATCCCGCTGTTGATTTAGCTCTCGGGATGGATGAGGCCTTAGTTACAGATGCATTCTATCCAATGTTAGGCTCTGTCATGACCGGGATTAAGCAAGAGTTATTGAAAAAGTTCCTGAAGATAAACCTCTGTCATTCCATGGTACAGAAGATGAGGATGATTTTGAGTTTATCCTAGATTGCTATGAGAGGTTGCACAAATTGGGGATTGTACAACAACATGGAGTGGAGTTTGTGACTTTCCAGCTGTAGGGTGATGCTAAACAATAGTGGAGGGCCCATGTGGAGTGTCATTCGTCAGCTTTGCCTCCGATGACTTAGGCTCAGCTTTATGCCATGTTTTTTGGAGAAGTATGTGCCCCATAATTTGATGGATCGCAAGAAGGATGAGTTTCTGGCCCTCAAATAAGGGAATATGTCTGTTACAGCTTATGAGGCTACGTTCCATACCTTGTCTTGATGCTACCCGACTGTTGGGCACTGAGGAGGAGAGGATTCACTTGTATGTTAAGTGCCTGAATACTGAATTGTATGTTCTATATGTTTGCATGACCTCTGCAGGGAAGAGTTTTACTGGGGTGACTGACTATGTGAAGAAACGGGAGGGAGTTAAGCAAGTTGGGTAGGCTAAGGTGTTAGCTATGAATTCCTAGAGTGTGGGTAATTTCAATGGTTCTTATTCCAGAGGTCCCAGCCAGTAGGTTCATTTAGCTCATCCTATTCAGTCAGCCTTGCCAGCTTCTACAGGTGGCCACTTAGGGGCTATTCAACAGTCTCAAGCTACTAGAGGCCAGGGAGCTTTCTATTCTTCTGCCAACAGGCCCTCTCTTCAGTGAGGATGTTTTCATTGTAGTGATCTAGTTCATTTCAAGAGGGAATGCCCTCTGAGGAAGGCAGGTAATCAGGTGAAGTAGCAGACTAAGGTTGTGGTTTCAACAGGTAGAGGTTGCAATAGCAGGAGACGTCCCCAGGGCGGGCTAGGTGATAATTAGGAAGGTGGTGGTGGTAATAGAGGTAATGATAATACAGGAAAGGGTGGAGCGTAGCCTGCTAAGGAGGTTTCCCAGGTTGATGATAGAGCTCATTGTTATACCTTCTGGGGAAAGTTTGAGGCTAAGGTGTCTGATGCTTTGATAACAGGTATTATTCTCGTCTATGACTTGATGGTTTCTATTTAATTTGATCCAGGTTCAATATATTCTTATGTATCTGTTAGATTTGCCTTGGGTTTTGACTTGATTTGTGATGTTCTTAATTCTCCTATTCATGTTTCTACTCCCAATGGGGAGTCTATGCTAGTGACCCATGTGTATCGCTTATGCTCTATTGTGTGTATGGGTTTTCAGACTTTGGTAGATTTGGTCATATTGAATATGCTGGATTTTGATATTATATTGGGTATGACTTGGCTATCTCCTTATCATATTGTTTTGAACTATAATTCTATGACAGTGACTCTAGAGATGTCGGGTATAGATAGACTAGAATGGGAGGGTGTGTATAAGCCTAAGCAAGTGAAGATCATATCCTTTGTTTGGGCTAGAAGGTTAGTGGGGAAAGGTGTTCAGCCTTCCTAGCTTATCTTAGGGATGTTAGTGGAGAGTCCCCTTCTATTGAGTTGGTTATTGTGGTTTCTGAATTTCAAGAAGTATTTCCTACATATTAGCCTGATATGCCTTTGGACATGGATATTGACTTCTGTATAAATTTTGAGCCAGGCACTCGCCCAATCTCTATTCCTCCTTATCGAATGGCTTTGGCAGACTTGAGGGAACTCAAAACTCGCTACAAAAACTCCTTGATAAGGGATTTATTTGTCCTAGTGTTGCACCTTGGGGTGATCCGATCTTGTTTGTTATGAAGAAGAATTGTAGCATGAGGATATGTATAGATTACAGTCAATTGAACAAGGTTACCGTCTAGAATAAGTATCCCTTGCCCCGCATAGATAACCTTTTCAACCAGTTGCAGGGTGTTTTGGTGTTTTTAAAAATTGACTTGAGGTCAGGGTATCATTAGCTAAAGATTAGGCCTGAGGATATACCTAATATGGCTTTCAGTACTTGATATGGGCATTATGAGTTCCTAGTAATGTCGTTTTGGTTTACCAATGCATTGGCAGCCTTTATGAGCTTGATGAATGGAGTTTTCAAGTCATTCTTGGATTCTTTTGTGATTATTTTTATTAATGACATTCTAATTTACTCCAAGAGTAAGGAGGAGCATGCAAAGCATCTTCGTATTGTTTTGTGAATTCTGAAATAAAAGAAATTATATGCTAAATTTTTGAAATGTGAATTTTGGTTATCTTCAGTTGCCTTCTTAGGGCCTGTGGTCTCAAAAAAAGGGGTAATGGTAGATCCCTAGAAGATTGAGGCAGTTAAGAGTTGGTTCCGTCCTAGCTCTGTGAGCGAGATTAGGAGTTTTATAGGTCTTCCTAGCTATTATCGTAGGTTCGTCAAGAATTTTTCTTCCATTGCTACTCACTTGACAAGGTTGACTCAGAAGGAAGTACCATTTATTTGGTCTGACAAGTGTGAGGAGAGCTTCCAAAAGCTCAAGACACTTTTGGTTACAGCTCTTATTCTATCATTATCGATTGAAGGTAAGGACTTCATCGTATTTTGTGATGCTTCACATTCAGGTTTGGGTGTTGTATTGATGCAGGATAAGAATGACATAGCCTATGCTTCGAGGCAATTGAAGCCTCATGAGAAAAACTACCCAACCTATGATTTAGAGTTGGCAGCGGTGGTATTTGCACTTAAGATCTGAAGGCACTATCTATATAGTGTCAAGTGTGAAGTGTTCACAAACAATCGTATCCTGCAGCATATGTATACACAGAGGGATCTGAATGTAAGGCAGAGGAGGTGGATGGAGTTATTGAAAGATTATGACATAACCATCCAGTGTCACCCGGGTAAGGCCAATATGGTAGCAGATACATTAAGCCAAAAAGTGGTTAGCATGGGCAGTTTGGCTTATTTTGGGGTGTCAAAGCGACCCTTGGCTAGACAGATTCAAACTCTAGCATCCAAGTTCAGGCATTTGGGAATCTCAAAAAAGGGTGGAGTGTTGGGTAGTATTGAGGTTAAGTCCATATTTCTGGAGAAAATCTAGGCCAAACAGTTTTAAGATATGCAATGGAACAAGCTCCAGAACAAGGTGGTGTCTGGGGAGACCTCGGATGCTATACTTGATGAGTGTGGGGTGTTGTGTTTTAGAGGTTGGATATGTGTCTCTCGGGTTGATGACTTGGTTCAGAATGTGTTAGCTGAAGCTCATAGTTCGCGATACTCGATTCATCCGGGCATAACTAAAATGTACCAGGACTTGAGGCAACTTTATTGGTGGCCTTGGATGAAGAGGAACATAGTTGAATATGTGTCCAAGTGTCAAAATTGTCTGCAGGTGAAGTATAAGCACCAAAGTCCTACAGGATTTTCTTCAAAAGATGCCTATTTCTAAGTGGAAGTAGGAAAGGATAGCCATGGATTTTGTGATGGGTCTTCTTAAGACCTTGGGAAAGTGTAATTTAATTTGGGTCATTGTAGATCGACTGACTGGTCAGCCCATTTTATTCCGATTAGGATGGATTATAACTCATAATAGTTAGCCAAGATCTACATCAAAGAGATAATGAGGTTGTATGGAGTGCCACTTTCCATCATTTCAGACAGAGATATGAAATTTACTTCTAAGTTATGGGGCAAGTTACACGAAGAGTTGGGCACTCAGTGCACTTTTAGCACAACTTTTCATCCTCAGACCGATGGTCAGTCAAAGCAGACGATTCAGGTGCTTAAGGAAATTCTGAAAACATGTATGATTGACTTTGGGGGTCATTGGGATCAGTTCTTACCGGTGTGTGAATTCTCATACAACAACAATTATTACTCTAGTATTGGCATGGCACCATTCGAGGAACTTTATGGGAGGGGATATAGATCACCCATAGGGTAGTTCGATGTAGGTGATGTGAAACTTTTGCGCATTGATTTGGTAAAGGAAGCTCAGGAAAAAGTAAAAGGTATCCAAATCAAGTTATTGGCAGCCCAGAGCAGACAAAAGAAATATACATACCGCAAGGTAAGGGACATGTGTTTTGAAGTTGGTGAACAAATTCTATTAAAGGTATCACCTATGAAAGGAGTTATGAGGTTTGGCAAGAAAAGTAACTTTATCCCACGATATATTGGTCTGTTAGAGGTTCTCAAAGGTGTGGGGTCGGTAGCTTACAAGTTGGCATTGTCGCACAGTTTGTGTAGGGTCCATCCAATTTTCCATGTATCCATGCTGAAAAAATACCATAGGAATGGGGATTACATCATCAACTGGGATTTGATCTTGCTAGATAAGGATCTTCAGTATGAGGAGGAGTCGGTTACTATTCTTGATCGAGATATTCAAAAGTTGAGGACAAAGAAGATCAAATCAGTGTAGGTTCAATGGAATCATACGATTGAAAAAACCACTTTGGAAAATAATAAGGACATGTGGGACAAGTATCATCACTTATTTGAGGATTCAGGTACTACTGTAACACCCCGAAATTCGATTCAGCTTTTAAACTTGAAAATTCTGAAAAACTATGAAATTCCTAGAGATCATGGATCAGATCATGGACCGTAGTCCTGGACCATGATACGTAGTCTGACCCATTGTATTCTTGTTGGCAGTGTTGTTACCTCAATCTATGAGTCATTCGATGGTTCGTGGTTTATAACCACGACCCATCCTGGGGACTCGTAGTTTATAGCTCCAGAGGACCCCCATAAAGGGTCTTGGATATGATGAGTTGGTTGACAACCCATCATCTTGAACCACGGGTCGTCCTTCCATCCATAGTTCTTGAGGATCAGAGGATCCCCAATTCCATAAGTCAAAACCATGAGTCAACAGGACGGTCCATCGCTTTGAATCACAGACCATAGTGTGACTCGTGGAATGAATTTCCACTAGACCCCCAGAAGTGGCTTTTGGAACCACGGATCAGTTGACGGATCGTCATTTAGGATGACGTCCCGTAGACTTACTCAAGGTCTCTGAAGCAGAGCCTTTTATTAGTTTTTTTTAATTAAGTCCTAGGGGTATTTTTATAATTACCCACCCTTTTAACTCTTAAGTGAGGTCGTTTTGGCCATTTTTAGTAGGGTTTCATCCTTAATTAACCTAAGTCCTTCCTTATTCCTCATTCATCTCCCAAAAAGAAGAAAGAACTTCTCCAAGCACCAAGTTCAAGCTCCATAGAAAGGGGTTCAATTCCAAGTCTCCATTCTTCTCACCCAAAATTTAGAAAACTTCAATTAAGGTATGTGGGTATTTAATAAGGGGATTCTTTCACGCTTATGCCCAAAACCCCAATTCTTCTAAATTTAAATTATGAATACCAAGTTAGGGTCCTTACCCAATTCTCATGGACTTTTCTACTAAGTATTTTCTCATGATTCTTCAATAAATTCTAAGTTCAATTTCATGATTTACATAGGTTTTGCAATTGATTATTTGCCTTACGATTTGAAGGCTAACCATAGTTAAATTTTGCATGCGTGGCTTTATTTAAGGAAAATTGCATGCATGGATATTATGATCTCAAGTATTTACGAAATTGGATGCCAAATTCTTCAAGTTATTAATTTAGAAAGAAAAGTGAATTATGGCTATGCTAAGCTTTAAGACTTATGATTTGAATTTGCATGACATTAGATATGTCCTCATGCTTTTCAAATAGATTTGACATCAGATATGTCACAAATATATATGAGCTATATGTATGCATGTTTTAAGAGTATTATTTAGCACCGAGCGATGAGGGTTCGATTACCCAAGTCCAAAACTACATTGCCAGCGTAGGTGAAGAGGGTTCTCGTTAGTTGAGAATGTCTCCTAATGAAGATGGATCCTCGTTAGTTGAGAGTGTCCCCTTATGAAAGTGGTTCCACGCTATGATATGTATAGTACCCCATTCTTTGGCAAGGTTCGGGGTAGCTTTGCCAACTAGAGTTATGTAGTTGGATTCCATGTAGCTCACATGGTCTATTATCGATTATAAGAAACTCCCGTATGAATGCTTATAAGTCTTATGCTTTGATATTTTTTTACCTTATGCTTAAATTATGTTTTTCTTATGACTTCTCTTTTATGCAAGATCTCAGTCTTAACTATATTTTAAGCATGTTTTGATTTCATTTAAGCATATCTCACTTACTAGGTACATCCTATAGTACTGACGCATATCTTGCGTTGCATCCTTTTGATGATGCAGATTCAGGTTCTTTCCTACTGGTTCATGGCTAGAGATTGTCAGTTCTTCAGACTTGGTTGGTGAGTCCTCATTACTCGAGGACCATAGCTATGTTAGTTACTGTCATGTCTTTTCTTGGGTTTTCTTGAGTTAGTTGCGGTCTTGTCCCATAACTCTTATGATAGTTTAGAGGCTTCAGACACAGCTAGACTTGTATTCCATTTTATGGATTTGATATTTCTTAGATCTTGTTCTTATTTATGTTATGGTTTCCAATCTTTATCTAGTATGCTTCCACTATGTTTCTTGTATTAATTGAGTATGCTATGACCAAGGGTTAACTTGGGACATTTGTGGTCCCAAGTCCCATGTTACATCTAGGGGGTAGTCTCAGGGATTGACAAACTTGGAATCAGAGCCTCAGGTTCAAGAGTCCTAGGGTGTCTCAAGCCGCATCGAGTAGCATCTCTTTCATGTGTGTGAAGCACACCATACTTATGAAAGGGAAGCTATGAGATGTTTTAGGAAAAGTTCATTTCTTTCATGATCAGTTTCGTGTGATAGAGTTTAACTCTGTTACTCCTCTAATCCATTCTTGTCACGTTTCAGATTATACCTCCTCATCATGCTATGCCTCGTAGGGCTAATGCTCGAAATGCTAATACTCTGATTTTAGACCCTGAGGTCACCAATGCGGAGTTCAAAAATGCCATCTATATGCTAGTTCAGACTATGGCCACCCAGGCAAATTAGCAGGCTTCTATCCCCGTCCATCCTCAAGGTAGAGTAGGGGCTCGAGTTAGAGATTTTGTTCGCATGAACCCACCTGAGTTTTGGGGTTCAAAAGTGGGTGAGGATCTACAAAATTTCTTAGATGAGGTAAAGAAGATCTTTGGTGTGATGCAAGTGGGTGGTGTTGATGGTGTCGATCTTGTTTCCTATCAACTCAAGGATGTGGCTCATATTTGGTTCACACAATAGAAAGATGCTAGGTGTCACACCCCGAGGCTACCCCCTGGATACAACACAGTGCTTTGTGTCACAAGTGACCCCAAGCTAACCCATGGCATGGCATATCTATACAAGTTCAAGTTTTAAGACATGCACTGTGCGGAAGCTTACAACAATTTAATAACTGAAACGGGGAAGAACCCAAAAGTTTGAATATATGAAATATATAAATTGTGTAGTGCCGACTGAAAACAACACTAACAACTGCTGCAATCTAGTCTATGTCTAAAAGCCTTCTTACTGATAGGAGTTGTTGGGACATGCCCCCAGCTAACTCTGACAAATCTGAAACTGAAAGATAAGAACTGAAAAATAAAACATGTCTATCATCCTCAATCTATGAGGACTCACCACTGAGGCTGCTAAGTACGGACTGGAAGTCAAACTAAGTACGGTTTGGATGTTGAGCTCGTGAACCTATATCATACAATGATGTAGCACAAAAGTATGTGTCAGTACTTTGAATGTACTGAGCATGCAGGATATATACTAAGCTGGACAATAAAGACTGAACATAGAAATAAATTTACTAAAATATAACTGAAAGCTGAACTGGATACAATGACCAAGTACAAATCATGAATATCACATGTTGAACTGAATACTGAAATAAATACTGAGTACATGGTCAATGCAACATCAATCTGACGGTAGGAGGTACTATTAACCGACATACCCCAAGTTGAGCTAACTATGGGGCCAATTTGTAACCCTGGATGTAAGGGTGTTCATACCTTACCAAGGATACTAACAAGTCTGACGTGGATCCACTACTGACGTCCTCAAGGGACAAGGATGAACAGCCTAGTCTGATAGCTGAATCCTTTAATACCTATGGTGGCGCTGTAGTTCTGTGACTTGGGGACTTGTACTAAAGGTTTTAGCCTACACTGACAGCTAAGCCTTCATCCCCTCATCTGCTCGGTACTAAGTCTACTCCCAACTGAATATAAGCAACAATGCACTGAAATGATAGATAGCTCAAAGTACTGATAACTAACTAAGAATGCAACATACATATACGAAAAAATATGGCATTCGAATTATGAAGAATGATTGTCTGACTAATCTTCCTAGCAAGCATAATCTATGAAATACTGGAATTAACATAATTTAGGGTTCCTGGGTCTTATACATGAAACTATGCTAATTCTCCAAGAACATTTAATAAGTACCATGGAAGTTATAACAACTGAATTACAATGAATTCCTAAGATTTAGGACTAGGTCTGAATAATTCATGGAGAAACTGGAGAACTGACTGGAATTGAGGGACCTTATGAGTGAAAGGAACCCACTAGTGAAATCTCACATACCTGGTGAAGAAAATTATGGGTAAATCCTTTGATCTTTAGGGCTGAACTTGATGAAGACCTCTGTTTGTTCTTGAGAGAAAACTATCGCCTTTTTTATTTCTTTTCTTTCTAAGTCTGATGAATTTAGGAGGATGAATGTTTTAGGTAGTTTTTGACTATTAAAGTAGGGTTAGAGTAGTCAAAATAACATAGCCTAGGTATTAAAAGAGGTAGGAAAAGTCTGGAATGCCCCTGGAAAATAATTAGAAAAGCTGTTGAAATTCGTGACTCAGCGATCACGACTTAGTTCTATGGCTCGTGGAAAGTTCCATGGGTCGTGGAATCCATTCGTGGTTACTTGATCCTGAATGTTGAGCTACTAGACTGAACCCCACGAGTTGGGTTCATGACTCATGGAAACTACCACAAGTCATGGAATCCTACTCGCGGTTCCTGAGTTGAATTCCTTGGGTCTCTGAAGATTGGTTCCACGGGTTAGGTTCACGACTCGTGGAAACTTCTATGGGTTGTGGAACTCAATCATGGTTCCTGGGAGTCATCTGCTAGGAGGGTTCCACGAACGAGTACTACAGTCCCTGGAAACATCTACAGTTCATTGACCCAAGCCATGGGATGACTTCAGAAAAGCAGTCCTCTGATATTTGTTCCACGAGTCCAGTCCATGACTCGTGGACTTTTCCACGGCTCGTGGAAGTGACTCGTGGTTCTACTGACAATTGAAAGTTTTTATTTCTTCGGGTTTTCTGAGCTAAGTCTGGGCCTGGAAGTTCTGGGGTGTTACAATATCTCCCCCTTGAGATCATTTGTCCTTGATTGAAGACTAGATAAGCTGAGCTTGGAGGGGAAGAGTTGCAATCCCTACGAACTGAGTACCAGAAATTGATATCTAGCTGAATTGAGTTCCATGAACATGCAAATATGCTAAAATGCATGAATGATGGAAGAAATTACTAAGACTGAATTACACAAGAGTAAACTGAGAAACTGGAGAGGAACTATTACCTCAAGCTGAAACTGAATCGAAATGAAAGAGGTGAGGGTACTTGGCCATCATGGCTGCTTCTACTTCCCAAGTAGCTCCTTCCACGGACTGATTCCTCCACAAAACTTTTACTGAGGTGACTTTTTTATTTCTCAACCTACGAACCTAATGGTCAAGGATCTCAACTGGAACCTCCTTATAGGTGGGGCTATCCTTTACAGCCACACTCTCTAAAGGTACTATCGATGCTGGATACCCCACGCACTTTTTTAGCAAGGAAATGTGAAAGACTGGATGAACCAGTGCTAGTTCTGCTGGCAATTCTAACTCATAGGCCACATTACCAACCCTTTTCAGGATTCTGTAAGGAGCTACATACCTAGGCTGAGCTTCCCTTTCTTGCCAAAACTCATCACCCCCTTCATGGGTGACACTTTCAGGAAAACCCAATCATCAATTTCAAACTCTAAGTCCCTTCTTCTCATATCTGCATAGGACCTCTGACAACTCTGAGATGTCTTTAGCCTGTCTCTGATGAGCAAAACTTTATCCATAGCCTCGTGAACCGAGTCTGGCCCAATTAAAGCTGCTTTACCTACTTCTAACCAACCTACCGGTGATCTATATGTACACCCATAAAGTGCCTCATATGGGGCCATATGAATACTGGAGTGAAAACAGTTATTGTAGGCGAACTCTATGAGAGGTAGGTGATCATCCCAGCTACCCTTGACATCGATCACACAAGCTCTCAACATATCCTCTAAGGTCTTAATAGTACGCTCTGACTGACCATCCGTCTGCGAATGAAATGTTGTGTTGAGCTTCACCTGAGTACCAAGACCTTTCTGAAACAATCTCCAGAAATGAGATATAAATTAAGGACCTCTCTGAGATGATAGACAAGGGAACCCCATGTAATCTGACTATCTCGCTGATGTAGAGTCTGGCAAAATCCTCCACTGAATCTGTAGTCTTGACTTCCAAGAAGTGAGCTGACTTAGTGACTCTGTCCACTATTACCCAAATGAAGTCATGCTTCCTGCGAGTGCGAGTTAAACCCGTAATGAAATCCATGTTGACAACTTTTCACTTCCAAGTAGAAATGCTAATCTCTTGAGTCACACCTCCTGGTTTCTGATATTCTACCTTAACCAGCTGACAGTTGGGACACTTGGTCACAAAGTCTGCGATGTCCCTCTTCATGCCGTTCCACCAATAGACTTCCCGTAGATCATGGTACATCTTAGTGTCACCCGAATGAATGGAGTATCAAGAATTATGGGCTTCTGTAAGGATCTGCTGCCTCAACTCACCCACCTTAGGAACACACAAGCAACCCTAATAATGAAGTACACCATCTCCCCCTTGGGAGAAAACTTCAACTCTCTGCTGAATAAATGCACCCTTCAGCTGAAGCAATATAGGGTCACTATCCTGTTTCTCCTTAACCTCCGCTACTAATGAAGATTCTGATCCATTCTGGGCTATCACACCACCATCTGACGTGTCCATAAGGCAAACTCCTAAGCGAGTAAGCCGATGAACATCTCTGGCTAATTCTCTCTTCTCTTCCTCAACATGTTATACGCTACCCATAGACAGTCTGCTGAGAGCATCAACAACTACATTGGCCTTACCCAGATGGTAGAGCACATTCATTTCATAATCTTTGAGGAACTCAAGCCATCTCCTCTGATGAAGATTCAACTCTTTCAGGGTGAACACATACCAGAGATTCTTATGATCTGTGAACACATCAACATGAACACCATACAAGTAGTGTCTCCAAATCTTTAGGGCAAACACAACCGCTGCAAGCTCTAGGTCATGAGTCGGGTAGTTCTTCTCATGGACCTTAAGCTATCTGGAAGCATAAGTTATGTCCTTACCCTACTGCACCAAAACGCAACCTAGGCCAACCCTGGACATATCGCAATAAACCACATAACAATATGAACCCTCTAGTAGAGTTAATATAGGAGATGTAGTCAACCTGGTCTTTAGTTCTAAGAAACTTTTTGCATACTCATCTGACGAACAAGTCCAAATACTATTTGAACACCCTATTTATTAAGTCCATAAAAGATGCAGGAGCATTGGTTAGTCCAAAAGACATGACTACAAATTCATAGTGACCATACCGAGTCCTGAAGGCTATCTTCGAGATGTCGCTATCTCTGACTTTAAGCTGATGGTAGCCGGATCTGAGGTCTATCTTGGAAAAACAACTAGCACCCTGAAGCTGGTCGAACAAGTCATCAATCTTGGGGATGGAATATTTGTTCTTGATTGTGACTTTGTTCAACCAACGGTAGTCAATGCATATCCTGAGAGAATCATCTTTCTTACGCGCAAATAACACTGGAGCACCTCATGGAGAGATGCTGGGTCTGATGAAGCCTTTATCTAGAAGGTCTTTCAGCTATTTTTTCAATTCCTTAAGCTCAGCTAGAGCCATTCTATAAGGAGGAATCGAAATAGGCTGGGTATCTGGAAGGAGATCTATTCCGAAGTCGATCTCCCTTTCAGGAGGAACTCCAGGAAGATCTTCTGGGAACACTTCTAGAAACTCACTTACTACTGGAACTGAATCAAGAGTAGGAGCTCACAGTTTGAATCCTTGACCCGAACGAGATGATAGATATACCCCTTGGAAATCATTTTTCTGGCCTTAAGGTAGGAGATGAAATGACCTACAGGCACCGAGTTGTTACCCTTTCATTCTAAGACTGGCTCGTTTGAAAACTGAAACTGAACGATCCTAGTTCTACGATCAACTGATGCATAATAGGAATGTAACTAATCCATGCTTAGAATGATATCAAAATCTACCATTTATAACTCTATAAGATCTACTGAGTGACTTTCTAGGAAATTGTAATCGGGTAATTTCTATATACCCGTTTAGCTATAACTGGGTCACCAACTGGATTAGAGACTGACAAGGGTTCAGGGAGGGTTTCTGGACTAACACTGAAGTTTACTGCTATATATGGAGTTATAAAGGAAAGTGTAGCCCTTGGATCTAACAATGCATAGACATCAGTATTAAAGACTCGCAACGTACCCGTGCCCACATTAGAAGAATCATCTTGGTCCTGTCGAGCCTGAAGAGCATATAACCTATTCTAGCACTGACCACCACCTGTAGCAGACAAGGCACCCTGCTGAGTGTGGCGACCTGCTGGAGCTGCTATAGAACCAGTCTAAATCTATGGACGAACATCCTTACCCTTTTGAGAAGTTGTTAGACAATCCCTCATCATGTGGCCTGGCTTACCACACCCAAACCAATTTCCACTACCTTTCATGCACTCACCTTGGTGGTTTTTACCACACTTCTTACACACTGGATTAGTACGCCTACTAATAACTGTACCTTGGGACTTAGAGCCAGACGCTCTATCCCGTCGATCCTTCTTGAACGTAGGCACTGGGGCACTCACAGAAGATGGAGCTGGAGCTGAATTTTTATTGCAGAACTGAGAGCAATTTCCACCCTCTAACCTCTACTGAGAGTATCTAAAGTCACGTGTCCTAGCCCTCTTAGTATCTCCTCCCCTTTCCTTGATCTTCTCCTCTTTAATCTGCTGGACATAAGTAACCAATATGGAGAAGTCCATCTCCTTAATCAGCATAGTAGTCTTGCACTCCTTGACTACATCATTTGATACACCAGATACAAACTTGCACATATGAGCTCTGGAGTCAGATACTATCGTTGGAGAATACTTGGATAGATGAGTGAATTTGAGAGCATAATCCGTCACGCTCATGTCATTATGCTTCAGATTAATTAATTCCTGAACCTTGGCTTCCCTGAGCTCTAGTAGAAAGAACCAATCCAGAAAGGCTATCTTGAAATGACTCTAACTCACTGGACCTGCATTTGTACCACGAGATTCTTTCCACTGCTGGTACAAAGTGTAGGCCATTCCCTTCAACTAATAGGCGGCCAAGTCTGCACCCTCGACTGGAGTGACACCCATAATGTCTGTCACCTTCTGGATGTCATCCAAAAACTCTTGCAGATCCTCTTTTGACTTGGACCCATGAAATTCCAGAGGGTTCATCCGTGTGAAGTCCCAGATTCTTGCTGCGGCAGTGTTAGTCTGAGGCAGAGCTGGTGCCGCAGCCTGCTGATTGACCTGGGCAGTCATGTCTTGGGAAAGCACCTCGAAAGAAGCCCTGAATTTGGCATGCATGACTTACTCCGTCAAAGGGTCTTCTGGAGCTGCTGGGGCTGGCTGATTCCTAGCATTAGCTCTTCTGGAAGGTATTTTTGTGAAATGCAAAGAGCATGAGTTAGAATAGAAGGAAATTAAATAGAGTTTATACTCTATAGCATGAGCTGGAAAAGAAAGAAGGAAAGTTGTTCCTAATGACATCTCATAGCTCCTGCCCCATAAATGTGGCATGTTTCACACTCATGAAAAAGGCTCTACTTGACGCGACTTTCAGACATCCTAGGACTTTTAAACCTTATGCTATGATACCAAGTTTGTCACTCCTCGAGGCTACACCCTGGACGCAACATGGTGCCTAGTGTCACAAGTGACCCCAAGCTAATCCATGGCATGGCATATCTATACAAGTTCAAGTTTTAAGACATGCACTGTGCAGAAGCTAACAATAATTTAATAATGAAATGGGGAAGAACCCAAAAATTTGTATATATGAAATACATAAATGGTGTAGTGCCGACTGAAAAAACAACACTAACAACTGTTGCAATCTATTCTATGTCTGAAAGCCTTCTAACTGATAGGAGTTTCTGGGACACGCCCCCAGCTAACTATTAGGGGTGGCATAAATATCGAAAAACCGAACCGAACCAAACTAATTCGGTTTTTCGGTTACGGTTTTTCGGTTTTTCGGTTCAGTTTCGGTTCTATTTTTTAAAAAAAATTCGGTATTCGGTTCGGTTTTCGGTTTTAGGATACCAGTTTTTCAGTTTTTCGGTTTAACCGAATTTTTTTTAATTTTAATTTATTTTTTTTTCCAGACAACCAAAAACAGAAAATAACTTATTTTCATCCTACCAAAGTAACCAAACCCACTCTTTTAAGTTTCTGAAAACTCTATATTAAACTCTTGCATTGTTACTCATTTTCTTTTGGGTCACAGGTAGGCCCAGCTCTCCTTGGGCCTGTGTTTCTGCATTCTGTCTCTTAGTGGACTTGTAATACATCAGGTAAAGTAGCAGTTGGGCTAGTCCAAGAGCAGTTCCCATAGAATTTGGTACCTAAACAAAGAAGACAAAACCGACCCATTAAGAAGGCCCAAAACCGAAAAAATCGAAATTAATAAACCGAAACCAAACCGAACCGAATTTAAAGAAACCGAACTGAACCGAATTAGTTTTGGTTCGGTTTTCGATACCCCTTTCTCATAACCGAAAACCGAAAAAACCGAACCGAAATTTTGAAAAACCGAACCGAATAACCGAATGCCCACCCCTACTAACTATAACAAATCTGAAAATGAAAGATAATGATTGGAAATAAATCATGTCTACTGTCCTCGAGCTATAAGGACTCACCACTGAGGCTGCTGAGTACAGACTGGAAGTCAAACTAAGTGTGGTCTTGATGCTGAGCGCCAGAACCTAAATCATACAATGATGTGGCACAAAATTATGTGTCAGTACTTTGAATGTACTGAGCATGCAGGATATATACTAAGCTGGAAAATATAGACTGAACATAGAAATAAATATATTGAAATATAACTGAAAGTTGAATTAGATACAATGACCAAGAACAAATCATGAATATCACATGCTGAACTGAATACTGAAATAAATATTGAGTACATAGTCAATGCAACATGAATCTGACTGTGGGAGGTACTATTAACCGACATACCCCAAGTTGAGCTAACTATGGGGCTAACCTGTAACCCTGGATGGAAGGGTAGTTCTGTGACTTGGGGACTGCTACTAAAGGTTTTAGCCTAAACTGACAGCTAAGCCTTCATCCCCTCGTTTGCTCGGTACTAAGTCTACACCCAACTGAATATAAGCAACAATGCACTAAAATAGCTTAAAGTACTGATAACTGACTGAGAATGCAACATACATATACGGAAAAATATGGCATTCGAATTTTAAAGCATGATTGTCTGACTTATCTACCTAGCAAGCATAATCTATGAAATACTAGAATTAACACACGCTAGGGTTCCTGGGTCTTATACATGAAACTATGCTAATTCTCCAAGAACATGTAATTAGTACCATGGAAGTTATAACAACTGAATTACAATGAATTCCTACGATTTAGGAACCCTAGGTCTGAACAATTCATGGAGAAACTGGAGAACTGAATGGAATTGAGGGACCTAATGGGCGAAATGAACCCACTAGTGAAATCTCACATACCTGGTGAAGAAAACTACGGGGAAATCCTTGGATATTTGGGGCTGAACTTGATGAAGACCTATGTTTGTTCTTGAGAGGAAACTACCGCCTCTTTTATTTCTTTTCTTTCTAAGTCCGATGAATTTAGGAGGATGAATGTTTTAGGTATTGGGGTTTCTGGTTTGTCGGAGTAGGATGAAGTTTTTGATGGTTGGTTCGTCAGAACAGTGATAAGAAGAGGGGGTGAAGGAGAAGAGAGGGTGTGGGTGTTTGGTGGAAAACCATGGTGGTTTGGGTGGTGGAGCTCCGTTAGTATTGGCCAGAGAAGCAAGGTGAGTTCGTGGGTCTGTTTACGTTGTTGTTCGACGGAGGAAATTGTGCGGTGGTGCAGCTCGTCGGAGCTGTTGTGGACTGGTGGTGATGCGTCGGAACCGTGACGAGTGACGAAAGGACGATGGGTGTGAGATAACAGTAAGGGTGGAGATGATTCTGATTTCACCGGAGTTGAACGGAGGTTGTCGGATTTCGGTGGGGTGGTGACCGGAAAGGAAAGGAGGATGACAATTGATATTTTTTTTTTTGCAATTATTTACTAATTTTGGAAATTTTCACCACCAAGAAGTGTGTAGTGTATATGAGACAGTTTATAGAAAATTTTAAAATCCTAAACCATCTAGGTGGCAAAACAAAACCATGGGCTATCAAAATCATATACTCAAAACCATGTGCTCAAAACTATGGTTTACCTAAAATCATGTGCTATTTATTTATCTGTGCAAAAAATATCTTCTCCATCTTTATGTATTAATGGACTGTGTAAAAACTAAACAATTGATAATTCAATAAAATTAAACAATATTTATTTATGGAAAAATGATTATAACAAAAATTAACAATAATTAAAATTAACTAAAATGAATAAAAATTTGATAAAAATCTCAATATGTTCAAAAGTGAGAATAATTATCAATAAATTATATTAACATTGAAAAAATATGAGAAAAAATTATATACTGTGCAATTGAACGAATAAAAGATTTAAAAATATTAACTTGAAAAATATCAGACCAAAATTGGGTATCAACAAATGCACCTCTTCATTCAGAGATGATGAAAGAATCTTTAAACGAAGACGTTGACGTGTAACTAATTTTGACTTGACAAAGAAAAGGAATAACATATGCACAGAATGATGCCAGACTTTGATAGAGTTTTGAAAATGCTCTATGTCTGCTGGCGAGGTTGAATTATTTTAAATAAACAAGGAAAAAATATTCTAGGACGAAAAATAATTACGTACCTTTGACATTGTTTTTCAAAATCACTCAGTGTCAAATTGTGAGATGCTGGGAATACAAAGTTGTGTACCTGTCTCGTTGAAAGGCAAACGACCCAACTTGTCTCGTTGAAAGGCGGACAATCCAGTCTTGTTCTTTGAACAGCGAGCAATCTATTTTTGTCTCATTGAAAGGCGGACAACTTATTTTTCTCTCATTGAAAGACGGACGATCCAAATTGAATTTGATATGTCACTTTGAATGAGGTGACAACCCAACGTGTCTCATTGAAAGGCGGACAACCCAACTTAAATTTGATATGTCACTTTGAACGAGGTGATAACCCAACGTGTTTCATTGAAAGGAGGACGACCCAACTTGAATTTGATATGTCACTTTGAACGAAATGACAACCCAACATGTCTCATTGAAAGACGGACGACCCAACTTGAATTTGATATGACATTTTGAATGAGGTGACAATCCAATGTGTCTCATTGAAAGGCGGACGACCCAACTTGAATTTGATATGTCACTTTGAACCAGGTGACAACCCAACGTGTCTCGTTGAAAGGCGGACAAGCCAATTTGAATATGATATGTCACTTTGAACGAGGTGACAACCCAACGTGTCATAACCATCTGCACCAAACTCATTAGTAGCAAATACAATATGTCACAAAGAAAAAGGTGAGAATCCAACATAACTTGTCATAAATATAGGAGTGACGATCCAATAAAACATGTCACAAATACAGGAGTGACGATCCAACTTAAAAAAACACGTAATTTTAAACGGGATGACAACTCAGTTTAATGAGATGACAAACCAGTTTTAAAATATGTCATTTTGAATAGGATGACAAATCAATTTTAAAAAAATGTGTCATTTTGAATGGGATGACAACCCAATTTAGAAAAATGTGTTATTTTGAATGGGATGACAACCCAATTTTTAAAAGTGTGTTATTTTGAATGGGATGACAACCCAATTTTAAAAAATGTGTCATTTTGAATGGGATGACAACCCAATTTTAAAAAATGTGTCAATTTGACAAGACAATAACTCAACATGTCAGTTTAACTGATAAACAATAATACAGGAAGATAACAACTCAACATGTCAGTTTAACAAATAAATAATAAAACAGGAAAAGAAAATACCACTTTGACATGAACTAGGAAATTGAGTGTTTTCTACAATTTCATTTTGAACAAAGAAGCATGTGAAGAAAGAAACAAATCTCGGCTGCAGTTGGTACCAACAATTAGTATTGCATGAAAAAAATTCTCAATTGCTTCTCATGGCTGAGATTGACATCGAGGTAATTCCTATAGTTTCCAGTGGTACCTCAAATATACCTAAGTATCGACAAGATTTATTCTTCTTGCTTCAAACAAAGGTTTTGAACTATACCTATCCTCATGTTTCAAGTGCCCTTACCACAATGAAAGTCCCCATTTGCACATATCTGAAGTATTTGATTTGAGGATATTTTCAAAGAGCACTCACACTGAAAAAAATATTCAATGCATGCAATTGTGATGCCATATGCTTGACCTTCATGTAAATCTCCACTAATGTGAGAATATTTGAAATGAGATCATGTAGGGCTTGTAATCGTCTTGTAATGTACGCTTAGGGACGGGTAGGATATTCATTTGAGATGAAAGTGACTTAATACCTCCTTGAGAGTTGCACTGAATTTGTGCTTTTGTTGCACTTTTGGCGCTTGAACTTTTCCTTGTCCCTTTCTTTTGTTTTGACTTTTTTTTTTGAATCTTTGCCTATCGGAGTCTTCTCTCCCCTTTTTTGATGTCTCCTTCTTCTTTTTTTCTACTTCTTCATTATTGTTGGAGTGTTTTTTTTCGCTGTTTTTTCTTGTCTTGACCTTGTGGAGAGTTTTTGAATCCTTTATTTTCTTTTGAAGTCATTTTGTATCTTTGAATTTCAGGGACTTTGCATCTTTTGCCTAAGACAACTTCAAACTTGAATCTTTTTTTGTAGTTCGCACGTCTTTAGTATTCTCAAGGAGGTCGGGCCAAGAGACGGATAGTGCATGTAAGCACTCAGAAGGGTATTGGCTAAAATGTGGTTGTCCAAAGAAAAGATTTCCAGGTTCAAAGTGGGGACACACTAAGATTAATGTCATTTGATAGGCTTGAAAGACACAAACGGGTCAAAGAAAATCTACGATCCTTTCCCAAATCAAATGTTACTCAGAATTTTGCCTCAACAAACATTTAGGTCAAGTTCTAGATCAATCGTGTGATGCAATTGAATTTAATCTAAAATCTCATCACACAATGCACATGAAACAATGAGATTGGTTTTATTCTTATCTTTGATGCATGCAAGAAAATATTTTCTAGTGTCATAAAGATAACGACTAAGAGGTACCAAAAGAATCTATGGTTCACCTGAAGTCAACATTCTCAATCAATTATTTTACACATTTTAACTGTTTTGGCACCAACCAAGTCAAAGATGTGATTCTTTAAAAAAAATATTATTTTTTATTTTTTTAATAGAGGATACAGAACCCAAGAAGGGCTGCCTACGTATCTCTTCCCGAGTAATGAGAATTAGGTGTGCGTAGTTCATGCAGATATGACATAAAATGTATCATCTTTGAAAGAATGTCAGATATATGCACAAAAAATGATGTAAAGAAGAATGTATGAAAACATGATATTCATGGGAAAAAAATAGAGGAATGTCACCATTCAATCAAAAGCTCTCATGATTTGTCTGTTTGACGCTTCATGGAGTTCAATATAAGATGTTGCTCTCTTTTCTGTTCTGGTGGAAATTTTGAGGACCTTCCACAAAAATTCTTCCCCAGTTTTGACTTCAACAACTCTGTATATTCAATCTTGTAACAAACACCATCTTTTGTGAAATTTTTGAGACCTTCTCAAAAATTCCGCCCCAGCTTCCATTACAAATAATTGGAAATCTTACGGGGAATATGACCGAGCCAGTGTGGCGCCTATGTATCCCGTTGAGCCAGGAATAGGTCAAACGTAGTTTCAACTTTTAGAATAAATAATCATATTTACAGCAAAATATGCACACAAAATCAAACAAGTCTGGACAAAATAAATTATGTAGCATTTAGCACATAAATAATTCATAATGCATCGTAGTATACATGCGACCTTTTAAGCCAAAGGTGAGACAAGGTGGTCTTACTAATGGATCCAACACCGCTTGAGTATCGGGTCAACTTAGGTCAATGCCTAATTAAGAGTTTTGGTTTAGCTCTACGCTAGGTGTCTAAGACTGGGCTTTCTTCGAAATAGACCGGGTCCCAAACGAACAACTTGGGTTGAAAATATGATAGACATTGGACGCATGACGTACCCGTAAACTATCATATTTCCGAGAAAGTGTTATCTGTGAAAAGAGGCCACGAAATCGTGAACCCTCATTAAAGATAAATAAAATCGCATACCATGTGGCAGAAAGGTGCGATGTATGCAATGACAATAAATAATGAATAAATAATCTAATAAATGTAAGGAATATACAATTTACAAATAATCAGCAAAATATACAAGGTGCAAATAAAGAATAACAAAAATAATCAAAAATCAAAAAAATTGTAAAAAAAAAAGTAAAATCTCCTCAATTAAAAAAAATAAACCCATAATGGTTAGAACCTTGATTATCCCCAGTGGAGTCGTCATTCTGTCATATCCAATAGGACACAACATCGGGACTCAAAAAGAATAAATAATAAAAAATTAATTTAAAATAATTTAAAAAGAATGAAAGAGAAAGAGAGTCGCCACCTAATTTTAGGAAAATTAGGAAACCTTTTAATAATTGCACAAATTTTAGTCTACGAAACCAGTTAGATTCTAGGTAGGGTTATTCCGAAGGGAAGGGGTTAGGCATCCATCAGAATTCACATTGGTGGTTCCCGACTGAATTCATTTTTTCAATTGAGGAGGAGATAAAATAAATGTCCCGATTCATCAGAGTTAGAGAAAATGACTCTCCAAAACTTAAAGAATACAAGGAAAAGCTTTTACGAAATGACCTAATATTTACCTATCGTTAGCGAAAAAATGAATAAACAAAATAAATAATTATACAACATCTTCAAATTTTAATTCGAGTATCTTCTTCGGAAAGCATTTCCGTGTACCTGTAAACACACTTAGTAAAAGTGTTAGTAATGAACGAAAATTAATAAAAAAGAATTTAAATAAATGATAACTAAAATAAACCCGTCTTATATACATTGAAGGTCTTGAAAATCGATAAAAATTTCTTCATCGGCTAATTAAATTAATATTCGATATGAAATAATCGAACTCAAAATAACATCCGTCTTTTATTATGGAAAGACCTCGAAAGTTCAATGGAAAGATTTTATCATTGGCCATGTAAATTGTATTTTTTAGAATTAATAAAAATATCAACAAAGTAACAAAAGAGGAAAGTAATCAAAAAATAACTCTCAAGCAACTGTAATAATAATATAGCAATATAAGTGACATGAAGCAAATGAATTCACTGGATTAATTAACACAAAATCAGTACACAAATATTACTATTTAAAGAAAACAAGAACAATAAAATAATAATTGCTGGAAAAGCTCGAACATCACTAATATAACCAAAATAGTCAAATTAACCCAAAAATAAACATAATCAATGGCAAAACATATACCAAAATAAAATAAAGGGTGGCCGGAGTTTGAGCTCCTCCGGCCAGATTTGACCATAGAAAAACAGAGAAAAAGTTTAACAAGAAACTTAGAGAATCATCAGAAAATATGAAAACAAAAAGAGGTTACTGGAGTAAATGTTTTCTGGTTAGATCTGAAGGTGGTTGCGGGTGGAGGAGAAGGTTAACGGAGGTGAGGCAGTGGAGAACAACAAGCTCATTGGAGCTTCGCCTGAGTTCGTCGGACGGGGGTAAGGGATTGGGGTTTCTGCTTTGTCGGAGTTGGATGAAGTTTCAGATGGTTGGTTCGTCGGAACAGTGACAAGAAGAGGGGGTGAAGGAGAAGAGAGGGTGTGGGTGTTTGGTGGAAAACCATGGTGGTTTGGGTGGTGGAGCTCCGTTAGTATTGGCCAGAGAAGCAAGGTGAGTTCGTGGGTCTGTTTACGTTGTTGTTCGACGGAGGAAATTGTGCGGTGGTGCAGCTCGTCGGAGCTGTTGTGGACTGGTGGTGATGCGTCGGAACCGTGACGAGTGACGAAAGGACGATGGGTGTGAGATAACAGTAAGGGTGGAGATGATTCTGATTTCACCGGAGTTGAACGGAGGTTGTCGGATTTCGGTGGGGTGGTGACCGGAAAGGAAAGGAGGATGACAATTGATATTTTTTTTTTGCAATTATTTACTAATTTTTGGAAATTTCCACCACCAAGAAGTGTGTAGTGTATATGAGACAGTTTATAGAAAATTTTAAAATCCTAAACCATCTAGGTGGCAAAACAAAACCATGGGCTATCAAAATCATATACTCAAAACCATGTGCTCAAAACTATGGTTTACCTAAAATCATGTGCTATTTATTTATTTGTGCAAAAAATATCTTCTCCATCTTTATGTATTAATGGACTGTGTAAAAACTAAACAATTGATAATTCAATAAAATTAAACAATATTTATTTATGGAAAAATGATTATAACAAAAATTAACAATAATTAAAATTAACTAAAATGAATAAAAATTTGATAAAAATCTCAATATGTTCAAAAGTGAGAATAATTATCAATAAATTATATTAACATTAAAAAAATATGAGAAAAAATTATATACTGTGCAATTGAACGAATAAAAGATTTAAAAATATTAACTTGAAAAATATCAGACCAAAATTGGGTATCAACAAATGCACCTCTTCATTCAGAGATGATGAAAGAATCTTTGAACGAAGACGTTGACGTGTAACTAATTTTGACTTGACAAACAAAAGGAATAACATATGCACAGAATGATGCCAGACTTTGATAGTGTTTTGAAAATGCTCTATGTCTGCTTGGGAGGTTGAATTATTTTAAATGAAAGATAACAAACAAGGAAAAAATATTCTAGGACAAAAAATTATTACGTACCTTTGACATTGTTTTTCAAAATCATCCAGTGTCAAATTGTGAGATGCTGGGAATACAAAGTTGTGTACCTGTCTCGTTGAAAGGCAGACGATCCAACTTGTCTTGTTGAAAGGCGGACAACATAGTCTTGTTCTTTGAACGGCGAGCAATCTATTTTTGTCTCATTGAAAGGCGGACAACCTATTTTTGTCTCATTGAAAGGCGGACGATCCAACTTGAATTTGATATGTCACTTTGAATGAGGTGACAACCCAACGTGTCTCATTGAAAGGCAGACGACCCAACTTAAATTTGATATGTCACTTTGAACGAGGTGATAACCCAACGTGTCTCATTGAAAAGGGGACGACCCAACTTGAATTTGATATGTCACTTTGAACGAAATGACAACCCAACATGTCTCATTAAAAGGCGGACGACCCAACTTGAATTTGATATGTCACTTTGAATGAGGTGACAATCCAACGTGTCTAATTGAAAGGCGGACGATCCAACTTGAATTTGATATGTCACTTTGAACGAGGTGACAACCCAACGTGTCTCGTTGAAAGGAGGACAAGCCAATTTGAATTTGATATGTCACTTTGAATGAGGTTACAACCCAACGTGTCTCGTTGAAAGGCGGACGATACAACGTGTATTTGATATGTCACTTTGAACGAGGTGATAACTCAACGTGTCATAACCATCTGCACCAAACTCATTAGTAGCAAATACAATATGTCACAAAGAAAAATGTGAGAATCCAACATAACATGTCACAAATATAGGAGTGACGATCCAATAAAACATGTCACAAATATAGGAGTGACGATCCAACTTAAAAAAAAAATACGTCATTTTAAATGGGATGACAACTCAATTTTAAAAAATATGTCATTTTGAATAGAATGACAAACCAATTTTAAAAAATGTGACATTTTGAATGGGATGACAACCCAATTTTAAAAAATGTATCATTTTGAATGGGATGACAAATCAATTTTAAAAAATGTGTCATTTTGAATGGGATGACAACCCAATTTGTTTTAAAAGATATGTCATTTTGAATGAGATGACAACCCAATTTTAAAAAATGTGTCATTTTGAATGGGATGACAATTCAATTTTAAAAAACATATAATTTTGAATGGGATGACAACTCAATTTTAAAAAAATGTGTCATTTTGAATGGGATAACAACCCAATTTAAAAAAATGTGTCATTTAAAATGGGATGACAACCTAATTTTAAAAAATGTGCCACTTTAAATGGGATGAAAACTTAATTTAGAAAAATGTGTCATTTTGAGTAGGATTACAAACTCATTTTAAAAAATGTGTCATTTTGAATGTGATGACAACCCAATTTTAAAAAGATGTTTCATTTTGAATGGGATGACAAACCAGTTTTAAAATATGTCACTTTGAATAGGATGACAAATCAATTTTAAAAAATGTGTCATTTTGAATCGGATGACAACCCAATTTAAAAAAATGTGTTATTTTAAATGGGATGACAACCCAATTTTTAAAAATGTGTCATTTTGAATGGGATGACAACCCAATTTTAAAAAATGTGTCATTTTGAATGGGATGACAACCCAATTTTAAAAAATATGTCAATTTGACAAGATAATAACTCAACATGTCAGTTTAACAGATAAACAATAACACAGGAAGATAACAACTCAACATGTCAGTTTAACAAGTAAACAATAACACAGGAAAAGAAAATATCACTTTGGCATGAACTAGAAAATTGGGTGTTTTACTCAATTTCATTTTGAACAAAGAAGCATGTGAAGAAAGAAACAAATCTTGACTGCAGTTGGTATCAACAATCAGTATTGCATGAAAAAATTTCTCAATTGCTTCTCATGGTTGAGATTGACATCGAGGTAATTCCTATAGTTTCAAGTGGTACCTCAAATATACCTAAGTATCGATAAAATTTATTCTTCTTGCTTCAAACAAAGGTTTTGAACTAAACCTATCCTCATGCTTCAAGTACCCTTACCACAATGAAAGTCCTCATTTGCACATATCTGAAGTATTTGATTTGAGGATATTTTCAAAGAACAGTCACACTAAAAAAAATATTCAATGCATGCAATAGTGATGCCATATGCTTGACCTTCATGTAAATCTCCACTAATGTGAGAACATTTGAAATGAGATCATGTAGGGCTTGTAATCGTCTTGTAATGTAGGCTTAGGGACGGGTAGGATATTCATTTGAGATGAAAGTGACTTAATCTCTCCTTGAGCGTTGCACTGAATTTGTGCTTTTGTTGCACTTTTGGCGCTTGAACTTTTCATTGTCCCTTTCTTTTGTTTTGACTTTTTTTTTACTCTTTGCTTATTGGAGTCTTCTCTCCCTTTTTTTGATGTCTCCTTCTTCTTTTTTCTACTTCTTCATTATTATTGGAGTGTTTTTCTTCGCTGTTATTTCTTGTCTTGACCTTGTGGAGAGTTTTTGAATCCTTTCTTTTCTTTTGAAGTCATTTTGTATCTTTGACTTTCAGGGACTTTGCATCTTTTGCCTAAGACAACTTCAAACTTGAATCTTCTTTTGTAGTTTGCATGTCTTCAGTATTCTCAAGGAGGTCGGGCCAAGAGAGGGATAGTGTATGTAAGCACTCAGAAGGGTATTGGCTAAAATGTGGTTGTCCAAAGAAAAAGTTTCCAGGCTCAAAGTGGGGACACACTAAGATTAATGTCATTTGGTAGGCTTGAAAGGAACAAACGGGTCAAAGAAAATCTACGATCCTTTCCCAAATCAAATGTTACTCAGAATTTTGCCTCAACAAACATTTAGGCCAAGTTCTAGATCAACCGTTTGATGCAATTGAATTTAATCTAAAATCTCATCACACAATGCACATGAAACAATGAGGTTGGTTTTATTTCTTATTTTTGATGCATGCAAGAGAATATTTTCTAGTGTCATAAAGATAACGACTAAGAGGTACCAAAAAAATCTATGGTTCACCTGAAGTCAATATTCTCAATCAATTATTTTACACATTTTAACTATTTTGGCACCAACCAAGTCAAAGATGTGATTCTTTAAAAAAATTATTTTTTTTATTTTTTGAATAAAGGATGCCGAACCCAAGAAGAGCTGCCTACGTATCTCTCCCCGAGTAATGAGAATCAGGTGTGCTTAGTTCATGCAGATATGACATAAAATGTATCATCTTTGAAAGAATGTCATATATATGCACAAAAAATGAAGTAAAGAAGAATGAATAAAAACATGATAGTCATGAAAAAAATAGAGGAATGTCACAACTCAATCAAAAGTTCTCCTGATTTGTCTGTCTGACGCTTCATGGAGTTCAATATAAGATGTTGCTCTCTTTGATGTTCTGGTGAAAATTTTGAGGACCTTCCACAAAAATTCTTCCCCAGTTTTGACTTCAACAACTCTGTATATTCAATCTTGTAACAAACACCATCTTCTGCAGAATTTTTGAGACTTTCTCAAAAATTCTGCCTCAGCTTTCGTTACAAATAATTGGAAAGATTAAGGGGAATATGACCGAGCCAATGTGGCGCCTATGTATCCCGTTGAGTCAGGAATAGGTCAAACATAGTTTCAACTTTCGAAATAAATAATCATATTTACAGCAAGATGCACACAAAATCAAACAAGTATGGACAAAATAAATTAGGTAGCATTTAACACATAAATAATTCATAATGCATCTTAGCATACATGTGATCTTTAAAGCCAAAGGTGAGCCAAGGTGGTCTCACTAATGGATCCAACACCGCTTGAGTATCGGATCAACTTAGGTCAATGCCTCATTAAGGGTTTTGATTTAGCTCTACGTTAGGTGTCTAAGAGTGGACTTTTTCAAAATAGACCGGGTCCCAAATGGACAACTTGGGTTGAAAATATGATAGACATTGGATGCATGATGTACCCGTAAACTATCATATTTTTGAGAAAGTGTTATTTGTGAAAAGAGACCACGGGATCGTGAACCCTCATTAAAGATAAATAAAATCGCATGCCATGTGGCGGAAAGGTTCCATGTATGCAATGACATTAAATAATAAAAAAATAATCTAATAAATGTAAGGAATATACAATTTATAAATAATCAACAAAATATACAAGGTGCAAATAAAGAATAACAAAAATTATAAAAAAAAAAGAAGTAAAATCTCCTCAATTAAAAAAAAATGAACCCATAATGGTTAGAACCTTAATTATCCCCAGTGAAGTCGCCATTCTGTCATATCCAATAGGACACAACATCGGGACTCAAAAAGAATAAATAATAAAAAATTAATTTAAAAATTAATTTAAAAAGAATGAAAGAGAAAAAGAGTCGCCATCTAATTTTAGGAAACCTTTTAATAATTGCACAAATTTTAGTCTACAAAACCAGTTAGATTCTAGGTAAGGGTTCAAGTTATTCCAAAGGGAAGGGGTTAGGCATCCATCAGAATCCACATTGGTGGTTCCCAGCTGAATTCATTTTTTCAATTGAGGAGAAGATAAAATAAATGTCCCAATTCAGCAGAGTTAGAGAAAATGACTCTCCAAAACTCAAAGAATACAACGAAAAGCTTTTACAAAATGGCCTAATATTAAAACAAAAAGAGGTTACTGGAGTAAATGTTTTCTGGTCAGATCTGAAGGTGGTTGCGGGTGGAGGAGAAGGTTAACGGAGGCGAGGCGGTGGAGAACAACAAGCTTATTGGAGCTTCGCCTGAGTTTGTCGGACGGGGGTAAGGGATTGGACAAAGTTTGTGATGGTTGGTTCGTCGGAACAGTGACAAGAAGAGGGGGTGAAGGAGAAGAGAGGGTGTGGGTATTTGGTGGAAAACCATGGTGGTTTGGGTTGTGGAGCTCCGGTGGTATTTTCCAGAGAAGGAAGGTGAGTTCGTGGGTCTGTTTACGTTGTTGTTCGATGGAGGAAATTGTGTGGTGGTGCAGCTCGTCGGAGCTGTTGTGGACTGGTGGTGATGCATCTGAACCGTGACGAGTGAGGAGAGGACGATGGGTGTGAGATAACAGTAAGGGTGGAGCTGATTCTGATTTCACCGTAGTTGAACGGAGGTTGTCGGATTCCGCTGGGGTGGTAGCCGGAAAAGGAAAGTAGGATGACAATTGATATTTTCTTTTTGTAAATCTTTACTAATTTTGGAAATTTTCACCACTAAGAAGTGTGTAGTGTGTATGAGACACTTTATAGAAAACTTTATAATCCTAAACCATCTAGGTGGCAAAATAAAACCATGGGCTATCAAAACTGTGTGCTCAAAACCATGTGCTCAAAACCATGTGCTCAAAACTATGATTTACCTAAAATCATGTGCTATTTATTTATCTGTGCAAAAAATATCTTCTCCACCTTTATGTATTAATGGACTGTGTAAAAACTAAATAATTGATAATTCAATAAAATTAAACAATATTTATTTACGGAAAAATAATTGTAACAAAAATTAACGATAATTAAAATTAACTAAAATAAATAAAAATTTGATAAAAACCTCAATATGTTCAAAAGTAAGGATAATTATCAATAAATTGTATTAACATTGAAAAAATATGAGAAAAAAATTATATTCTATGCAATTTAATGAATAAAAAATTTAAAAATATTAACTTGAAAAATATCAGGCCAAAATTGGGTGTCAACAGGACTAAACCCCATGAGTTGGGTTCACGACTCATTGAAACTATCATGGGTCGTGGAATCTACTCGTGGTTCCTGAGATGAATTCATTGGGTCTCTGAAGATTGGTTCCACGGGTTGGGTTCACAACTCGTGTAAACTTCCATAGGTCGTGGAACCCAATCATGGTTCCTGGGAGTCATCTGCTAGGAGGGTTCCACGGAAGAGTTCTATGGTTCGTGGAAACATCTATGGTTTATTAACCCAAGTCGTGGGATGAACTTCAGAGGAGCAGTCCTCTGATCTTTGTTCCACGAGTCCAGTCCACGACTCGTGGACTATTCCACAGCTCGTGGAAGTGACTCATGGTTTTGCTGACAGTTGAAATTTTTTATTTCTTATGATTTTCTAAGCTAAGTCAGGGCCTGAAAATTCTGAGGTGTTACACTAGGGCTAGGGACGTGGTCCCTATGACTTGGAAATGCTTTGAAAAAGCTTTTATTGACCAGTTCTTCTAAGGGAGTTGAGGCAAGCTAAGATCAAAGAATTTGTGAATTTTAAGCAAGGTTCTGTGTCGATTCAAGAGTACGGGTTGAAGTTCACCCATCTCTCTAGGTATGCTCCTTCCATGGTGATTGAACCATGGGATGAGATGAGTAAGTATGTTTATGGAGTGTCAGATTCGGTGAAGAAGGAGTATAGGTCTGTGATGCGTTTGGGTGACATGAATATTTCCCGACTTATGAGTCATGCCTAACAAATCGAGGGATACAAAATAAGGGAGAACAACAGGGTTAGGTCGGAGAGCTTAGGTTTTAGCCATCAGAAGACTGAAGGTGGACCTCGCTCTTAGTTTCAGAAGAAATCATTAGGCCCCATTCATTCTTTAGCTAGTGCTCCTACCCAGGCCCCAAGGCCTCATTATGATCAGACTGGTAAAAAAGTTGGTTCCTATTCACAGGGGAGTGTTGCAAAGGGTGCTCTTTACCCTTCTTGCAACAAGTATGGTAGAAGTCATCTTGGAGAGTGTTTGGCTAGTTCAGGTGCATGCTTTGGATATGGTCAGGTTGGACACAAGATTAAGGATTGCCCTTCAGCTAAGAAGGGACAGGGAGGTAGTAGGACTCAGCCTGCCCCAGCAGCATCAGGAGGTCGACAGGCCCCATAGGGCACTGCTTCTAGTTTTGGTGGTCAGCGCCAGAACCGCCTTTATGCTATGTCCTCGCACCAGGACCAAGAAAGTTCGCCAGATGTTATTACTGGTATGTTGAAGTCTTTTCTTTCGATGTGTATGTTTTATTAGATCCTGGTGCATCCTTATCTTTTGTGACCCCTTATGTTGCTTGCAAGTTCGAGATTAGTCGAGATCAGCTTTTAGAACCTTTTTGTGTTTCTACTCCTGTTGGTGAGTCAGTCCTAGCCAAAAGAATCTACCAAAATTACCCTATCTCAGTCCTCCATAGAGTCACTTCAGCGGATCTAGTAGAGTTGGAGATGACTGATTTTGATGTTATTCTTGGTATGGATTGGTTGTATGCATGTTATGCCTCGGTTGATTGTCGTACTCGAGTCATCACTTTCAAATTTCCAAATAAGCCTATCTTAGAGTGGCAGGGTAGTTCTCCATCCTCTAAGGGTCATTTCATATCTTATCTTAAGGCTATGAAAATGAGTTCTAAGGTTTATGTTTATCATATAGTTTGGGTTATGGACACGGAGTTCGAAACCCCATCCTTTCAATTTGTTTCTGTTGTGAATGAGTTCCCAGAAGTGTTTCTCGAAGATTTACCTGGAGTCCCTCCTGAGTGGGAGATTGACTTTGGAATAGATCTTCTTCCAGATACGAATCCTATCTCTATTCCTCCCTATAGAATGGCTCCCATAGAGCTTAAGGAATTGAAAGATCAGTTGAAAGACCTCCTTCATAAGGGTTTTATTCGACCCAGCATCTCTCCATGAGGTGATCCAGTCCTATTCATGTGGAAGAAAGATGGTTCCCTCAGGATATGTATCGACTACCGTTAGTTGAACAAGGTCACAATCAAGAATAAGTATCCCATTCCTAGGATTGATGACTTTTTCAATCAGCTTCAGGGTGCTAGTTTCTTCTCCAAGATCAAATTTAGATCTGATTATCATCAGCTCGTGTTAGAGAGTGTGATATTCCAAAGACAGCCTTCAGAACTCGGTATGGTCATTATGAATTTGTTGTGATATCTTTTGGTCTAACGAATGCTCCCGCAACTTTTATGGATTTGATGAACCGTGTGTTCAAGCAGTATTTGGATATGTTTGTGATTGTTTTCATTAATGATATTCTTAGCTATTCCCGGAGTGAGGAGGGGCATGCGAGCCATTTGAAAGTTGTGTTGCAAACTCTCAAGTATCGACAGTTATTTGCTAAGTTCAGCAAGTGTGAGTTTTGGATGCAGTCTGTTGCTTTTATAGGTCATATTATAACTAGAGATGGTGTTCAAGTTGATTCTCAAAAGATTGAGGCAGTAAAGAACTGGCCTAGACCCACTTCCCCGTCCAATATTAGGAGCTTTTTGGGTTTGGCTGGTTACTACAGGAGATTCGTGGAGGGGTTTTCCTCCATTGCTGCCCCTTTGACTCGATTGACATAGAAGAAGGTGAAATTTCAGTGGTCTAATCTTTGTGAGAAAAACTTTCAAGACTTGAAGACTAGGTTGACCACAGCTCCAATGTTGACCCTACCCGAGGGTTCAGATGACTTTGTTGTGTATTGTGATGCTTCTAAAATTGGCTTGGGTTGTGTTTTGATGCAGTGTGATAAGTTGATTGCTTATACTTCTAGACAACTTAAGGTCCATGAGAAGAACTACTCTACTCATGATCTTGAGTTAGCAGCCGTGGTCTTTGCTTTGAAGATTTGGAGACACTACTTGTATGGTGTGCATGTGGATGTATTCACCGATCATAAGAGTCTTCAATATGTGTTCACTCAAAAGGAATTGAATCTTTGTCAAAGGAGATGGCTTGAGCTTCTTAAGGATAAGGACATGAGTGTGCTTTACCGTCCAGGTAAGTCCAATGTCGTGGCGGATGCACTTAGTAGATTATCTATGGGTAGTCTGTCTTTGGTTGAGGACGAAAAAAAGGAATTGGCCAAGGACGTTCATCGACTTGCTTGATTAGGAGTTTGCCTTATGGATTCGACAGAAGGTGGTGTTATTGTTCAAAATGGTTCCGAATCATCTTTGCTAGCTGAAGTGACAGAAAAGCAAGATAGTTATCCTATTTCGCACCACTTGAAGGGTGCAGTCCATTAGCAAAAGGTAGAGGTTTTCTCCCAAGGGGGAGATGGTGTGCTTCGATATCAGGGTCGATTGTGTATTCCATACTTTGATGGTTTGAGACAATGGATTTTGACAGAGGCTCATAGTTCCAGATATTCTATTCACCCTGGTGCCACCAAGATGTATCGTGATCTATGGAAAGTCTATTGGTGGAATGGTATAAAGAGGGACATAGCTAGATTTGTGGCTAAGTGTCCCAACTGTCAGCAAGTGAAGGTAGAGCATCAGCGATCGGGTGGTATGACTCATGACATTGATCTTCCTACTTGGAAATGGAAAGATATCAATATGGATTTCATCATTGGTTTGCCTCATACTCGAGGGAAACATGATTCTGTTTGGGTGATTATCGACCGGATGACTAAGTCATCCCACTTCTTGGCTGTTAAGACTACAGATTCAGCAGATGATTATGCCAGACTCTACATTCGGGAGATAGTTAGATTGCATGGTGTTCCATTATCTATCATTTCAGATAGGGGTACTCAGTTTACATCCCAATTTTGGAAGTCTTTTCAGAAAGGTCTTGGTACTCAAGTTAAGCTTAGTACAGCTTTTCACCCTCAGACGGATGGCCAGGCATAGCGTACTATTCAGACTTTGGAGGATATGTTGAGAGCTTGTGTGATTGATTTCAAAGGTAATTGGGATGATCACTTACCTCTTTTCGAGTTTGCCTACAATAATAGCTTTCATTCAAGCATCCAGATGGCTCCTTATGAGGCACTTTATGGTCGAAGGTTTAAATATCCTATTGGTTGGTTTGAGATAGGTGAGGCATCTTTGATTGGACAAGATTTCAGTTCATGAGACTATGGAAAAGGTTAAGATCATTAGGGAAGGGTTGAAGACCGCCCAGAGTCAATAGAAATCATATGCAGATCTGAGGAAAAGAGAGTTGGAGTTCGAAGTTGATGATTGGGTGTTTCTGAAGGTGTCACCCATGAAGGGTGTGATGAGATTTGGTAAGAAAGGGAAGCTTAGTCCCCGCTATGTAGGTCCTTATTGGATTCAGAGGAGAGTTTGTAGTATTGCTTATGAGTTGGATTTGCTAACAGATTTAGAAACGGTTCATCCGGTCTTCCATGTTTCTATGTTGAAAAAGTGTGTTGGTGATCCATCCTTGATTGTTCCTTAGGAAGATGTGAGTGTGAAGGATAATCTTACTTATGAGGAAGTTCCCGTGGAGATTCTTGATCGTCAGATTCAGAGGTTGAGAAACAAAGAAGTCACCTCGGTAAAAGTCCTTTGGAGAAATCAGCTAGTCGAGGGAGCTACTTGGGAAGCGGAGTCAGCCATGAAAGCCAAGCACCCTCATCTCTTCCCTTCTGACTCCATTGCAGCTTGAGGTAATAGTTTCATCTTTAGTATGTCCCTCCGATTCTATTCCATCAATTTCTCCCATGATCTTAGCATGCATTCATGTTTTCCGAAGTTAGTTCAATCATGTTTTAAGTTAAAAAGCCCAGTTTTCATGTTTACTCTTGGGTTTCATGTTTTATTATTTGGTTGGGCTGTTTTCTCTCCAATTTTCCTTGCTTAGCCTTCATTCGAGGACGAATGATCCCAAGGAGGAGATATTGTAACACCCCGAAATTCAATTTAGCTTTTAACTTGAAATTTCTAAAAAACTGTGAAATTCCCAGGGATCACGAATCATATTATGGACCGTAGCCCTGGACCACAATTCGTAGTCTGACCCATGGTCTGCTTGTTGGCAGTGTTCTTCCTTCAGTCTACGAGTCATTCGACGGTTCGTGGTTTAGAACCACGGCCCATCCTGTGGACTCGTAGTTCATTGCTCCAGAGGACCCCCATAAAGGGTCTGAGATATGACGAGTTAGTTTACCACCCATCATCTTGAACCATGAGTCGTCCTTCCAGCCGTAGTTCCTGTGGATCAGAGGATCCCCAATTCCCTAAGTCAAAACCATGAGTCAACAGGATAGTCTGGCATTCTAAATCATGGACCGTAGTGTGACTCGTGGAATGAATTTCTAGTAGACCCCTAGAAGTGGCTTTTGGAACCACGGATCAGTTGACGGGTCGTCATTTAGGACGACGGCCCGTAGACTGACTCATGGTCTCTGAAGCTGAGCCTTTTATCAATTTTTCTTAATTAAGTCCTAGGGGTATTTTTATAATTACCTACCCTTTTAACTCTTAAGTGAGGTCGTTTTGGACACTTTTAGTAAGGTTTCATCCTTAAATAGACTAAGTCCTTCCTTATTCCTCATTCATCTCCCAAAAAGAGGAAACAACTTCTCCAAGCTCCAAGTTCAAGCTCCGTAGCAAGGGGTTCAATTCCAAGTCTCCATTCTTCTCACCCAAGGTTTAAAATGCTTCAATTAAGGTATGTGGGTATTCAATAAGGGGATTATTTCACCTTTGTGCCCAAAACCCCAATTCTTCTAAATTGAAATTATGAATTTCAAGTTATGGTCCTTACCCAATTCTCATGAGCTTTTCTATTAAGTATTTTCTCATAATTCTTCAATAAATTCTAAGTTCAATTTCATGATTTACATGGGTTTTGCAATTGATTATTTTCCTTACGATTTAAAGGCTAACCATAGTTAAATTTTGCATGCATGGCTTGATTTAAGGAAAATTGCATGCATTGATATTATGATCTCAAGTATATATGAAATTGCATGACAAATTCTTCAAGTTATGAATTTAGAAAGAAAAGTGAATTATGGCTATGCTAAGCTTTAAGACTTATGATTTGAATTTGCATGACATTAGATATGTCTCATGCTTTTCAAACAGATTTGACATAAGATATGTCACAAGTATATATGAGCTATATGTATGCATGTTTTGGGAGTAGTATTTAGCACCGAGCGATGAGAGTTTGATTACCCAAGTCAAAAACAACGTTGCCTGCGTAGGTGAAGAGGGTCCTCGTTAGTTGAGAGTGTCTCCTCATGAAGATGGATCCTCGTTAGTTGAGAGTGTCCCCTTATGAAAGTGGTTCCACGCTATGATATGTATAGCAGCCCATTCTTTGGCAAGGTTCGGGGTAGCTTTGCCAACTAGAGTTATGTAGTTGGATTTCATGTAGCTCATATGGTCTATTGACGGTTATAAGAAACTCCCTTATGAATGCTTTTAAGTCTTATGCTTTGATATTTTTTTACCTTATGCTTAAATTATGATTTTCTTATGACTTCTCTTTTATGCAAGATCTCAGTCTTTACTATGTTTTAAGCATGTTTTGATTTCATTTATGCATATATCACTTACTAGGTACATCCTATAGTACTGACGCATATCTTGCGCTGCATCCTTTTGATGATGCAGAATTAGGTTCTTTCCCTCTAGTTCGTGGCTAGACATTATTAGTTCTTCAGACTTGGTTGGTGAGTCCTCATTACTCGAGTACCATAGCTATGTTAGTTACTGTCATGTCTTTTCTTGGATTTTCTCGAGTTAGTTGGGGTCTTATCCCATCAACTCTTATGATAGTTTATAGGCTTCAGACATAGCTACACTTTTATTCTGTTTTATGGATTTGATATTTCTTAGATCTTGTTCTTATTTAAGTTGTGGTTGCCTATATTTATCTAGTATGTTTCCGCTATATTTCTTGTATTGATCTGAGTATGCTATGACCAAGGGTTAACTTAGGACACTTGAGGTCCTAGGTCCCATGTTATGTCTAGGGGGTAACCTCGGGGTGTGACAAATACCTTCTTTTTGATTTAGCTCATTTTTCTTGTTTGATCATTCAAAGATGAATGATGATGGTATCTCTTGTAATGACCCTTCCTGTCATTATGGGTGAGCTAATCATACAAGAAATTAGGTTAGAAATCTTCTGGGTTGGGAAGTTGAAAATTTCGGGCTAGACTAGTCTTAGACAAAATCTGAGCGAGGTGAGGTCTAGGGAAATCTAGGAAAGAATTGGGTGAAATGATTAAGTTTGAGCTTATTTTTCTATTATCTAAGGAGTTAAGGAGTCCGTAAGACTTTCCAGAAATAAATGCAGGTGAGTAGAACTCCTAATATCAAACTTGACATAAAAAGGTTAGTCTGAAACGTCAAGGTTTGAGTGTGTGTTACAAAATGGGAAAAATGAGGAGGATTTTCGAGTTTCTATCCTATGTCAGCCACTATAGTGGATGATATACCACTACCATGACACTGCTATAGAGGAGAAATTCCCGCTATAAAGGGAGTCAAAGGCTGTCAACTTCGCTATAGTGGGTGGTTTCCGCTATGGCGATGCCGCTATAGCGGGAATGGGCCGCTATAGTGGGATTAGTCGCTCTAAATGCAAAAAATTCTTAAAAATTATTCATTATTTCACAAGAATGTTTTGGGGAGGGCTGTGACAATTTTGGGTAATTCTCAGCACTTTTCCACCAAAATTGTTCGTTAAGGTACGTATATTATCCCCGTAAAATAGTACTTCAATTCTTATGGCTTTGAATAGTTAGTTACAGGCTTGGGGAAGGGTTTAACTAAACCTAGGTTGAATTTTCTAGTGTAAAAGGGTAATGTTGGGATGATAACCTGGGGTTCTTGGTTTAAGTTGTTATTTAGTATTCCTATATCGTAATTCACTAGCATAACCATGGAATTGGTAGTAATTAGGTGAAATTATGGTAAAAAGGCCCTGGAATGGGGGGAATGATCATAGAATTGGCTTGGGCGTTCAGGATTAAGTTGTAATTTGCGATAATATAAGTCATTTGGTTGTTTATGTGTTTGTATTCTTATTTTTAGATCATGATCAAGCTAAAGTTTCAAGAAATAGGAAAGCTCCGGTCCAGCAGAGCACTCAGGCTTAAATTAAGGTAGGTGATGGTTGTTGTATTCCCAAATTGCATTATGTGTGCATGTAATTGTTCCACTAGTATTACTTGTACAATGCATATTTAGGGAATAAGGGAATGAATGCTAAATGATATTGTATTGTCAATCTCTTGCAATGAACTTGTTTTAATACTTGTTGGTTGTACAAGTGTGGTATGTATTTTTATTGTGGTTGTGATTGATGTGATATCTGTGATTCTTCAGTTAGCTCAGATACCATGCTTAGTATAGATTATTGGTTGGCTCGGGTACCACGTCTGGTACAGGTTACTTATCAGTTGGTTGGGTACCACGCCTGGTACAGTTTCACTTATGGTTTGCTCGGGTACCATGCCTGATATGGATTTGATTGTTATTATTTGTGGGTTCTATGAGTGAACCGGACTTGTTTGTTGTGATGTATTATTACGTGTTAGTCCATGAGTGGCCGGGATGGTGTGTTTAAGTGTTCAGGTGGTTTTTTGAGTATACTAGGATTGCATATTGTACTCCATACATAATGTTTTAAGGATCCTTTGGGTTGTCAGGGTTATTTGAAGGATGTGATTAAATTGTATATGGGTTGTTATTTATGTTGGATATGTCTGATATGTTATTGAGTCAGGTTGATGACTGAGAGTCTTGTTTTATTCACTGACTTGGGTTATTCATGTTTATCCTATTTTACTAAGTTATAGTTGTATGTTCATATCTCATATTTTTGAGCTGGCCGATGATCCTACCAGTACACTATTATTTTTGTGTACTGATAGGTGCACTTTCTCTTCTATTATTGAGTACAGAGCATATTCAGGCGGCTATTTCACGACCTTAGATATAGTGTCGACGACTCCTGAATCCAAGGGTGAGCTGCATCTTTCAGGCAACCATGGATTCTTCTATTAGTTCTAGCCTCTTGTTCGGACATAGACTTGCTTTGTTTTGGGGTTGCATCCCTATTTTTTAGACATGTTTAGAGTTTTGGTATACGACTTTCAGATTCTAGGGGATTATTTTCCGCAGGTTTTACTATTTTGTTAAGTTAAGATGTGAATCTTGGTTTATTTATTGAATTTGATTTTTAGTTGCTTAGTTTGGTTAGGTGTTGGCTTGATTAATTGGTCCTCCCATCGGAGATTTAGTGTGGGTGCCACTCACGGCGGTTTAGGTCGTACAAGATTCTAACTTAACTGTCGGGTGAGCCTTCATCCCTGTGTCCGCTCAGTGCTAGGTACTACTCCCAAAACTGATTTCTCATAGCTCTTTTAAAATTGAAGTTCTAGAATGTTGTGTCAGAACTTAACTAGTCTGAAAACCTTTACTATCTGAAAAGTTGTAGGCTGAAAACTGACTAATTTCATGCTTTAAAACTAAGTGCTAGTAGACTAGGCTAAATTCTGTAGAAAAGTTAATTCATGTGAAAATACTATAATTTCATGCTAAGCTCTTGAAAAGAAAGCTAATTCATGTAGAAGATACGATCAATTCAGGCTAAGTCTGTTTCATTTAAATTCTAGGGATTTTAAGAAAATATCTGTAAAACTTCATGCAATATCACTCATACATATACGGGAAACATATAGTATCATAAGAAATTCAATTCTGTAAAGACATGCAAAGTTGGGTATGAACCCTAGAATTATAAGTTTGTAGAAATCATAACTGAAAGCTAAATTTTGGGCATGATTACTGAAGAATTCCTAGGGATGGAACTGCAGGATGAAGATTGAAGAAGAACCCTAGGCTAGCTTTTGCTTCTTTGAGAGAACCTTTTTGTTGTTATGAAGTTTCATCGTAAGAATGGGAGGAGAATGGTCGATCTAATGCTGAGAAAGTAACCTTTTACTGGTGTTTAAAGATAGGGGACAGGGGTTCTAGGGCAAGTAGATAAGTCTAAAATAACCCTGGGGGGCTTAAATGAAAGACTACTGAAAAAATTTCAATGAAGGATTCCACAGCCATGAACCACAGCCAGTGGAATGGACCACGGCTCGTGGTCCATGGTCATGTTTCTCGAACCACCTTTTTAACCCTCTGAAGCTGAAGTAGAGTCCATGATCCATGGATTGTTCCACGAGCCGTGGATCCTTCTTGTGGATTCTGACCTAAAAATCAATTTTTCTGACTTTTTCCACTGATGAAATCCACGGTTCCTGGATTGATACACAGGTCATGGATTGAGCTCGTGGTTTCTGATAGTGCTTCACTAAAATAGTCATAACAATTTACTCCGGACTTGAATTAATACACGATCAGTGGTGTTGGAAACAAGACTCAAAGACCTTTAATTTGGTGGGTACTAGGACACCTAACATGTCACGCCCCGAGGCTACCCCCTAGATGCCACATGGTGCTTAGTGTCACAAGTGACTCCAAGCTAACCCATGGCATGGCATATCTATACAATCTCAAGTTAAAAGCTTATATTGTGTGGAAGCTGAAAGAAAACAATTTAATATCTGAAGTGGGAAAAGCCCAAAACATGTCGGAATATAAACTATATAAAGAGTATAGTGATTACTAAAAACAACACTAACAATTCAAGCTAAATCTAGTCTATGTCTGAAAGCCACTAACTGATATGAGTTGTTGGGACATACCCCTAGCTAACTCTAACAATCTGGGAACTAAAATAAGAAGGATGAAAAATAAAGCATGTCTCTCATCCTCGATCTATGAGGACTCACCAATGAAGTTGTTGAGTACGAACTGGAAGTTGAACTAAGTGCGGTCTGGATGCTAAATGCCTGAACCTATATCATACAATGATGTAGCACAAAAGTATACGCCAGTATTTTGAATGTACTGAGCATGCAGGATAGGTTTTGTACTGAATAATATAGGAATCTGAAAATGGAAGTACATATATATACAAGTATAACTGAAAGCTAGCTGGATACAATGACCGAGTACAAATCATAAATATAACATGCTGACTGGATACTAACATAAATATTGAGTACATGATCAATGCAACATGAGCCTGACTGTGGGAGATACTATTAACAGACATACCCCAAGTTGAGCTAACTATGGGGCTAACCTATAACCCTGGATGGGAGGGTGTTCATACCTTGCCAAGGGTACAAACAAGTCTGACGTGGATCCACTAACTGATGTCCACAAGGGACAAGGGTGTCAAGCCTAATCTGACAGGTGACCCCTTTAGAATCTACGGTGGCGCTGTAATTTTGGGACTCAGGGATTGCTACTAAAGGTCTCAGCCAGAACTGGTGGGTGAGCTTTCATCCCTTCGTCCACTCGGTGCTAAGTTTACTCCCAACTGAATATAAAGTTAAAAATGCAACGGTAGTACTGGATAGCTCAAAACACCGATATAATCTGAGAATGCAACGTACAAATTGTAATGACCCTTCCGGTTATTTCTACGTATACGTTTTTCTTGAACCGTTAGAGCTTGTTTGTAGTGGCCCCAAGTCATTTAAGGCTTGTCGGGATCGGTATTTCGGCGTCGGGTCCATTTGTTTGATCGTAAGTTCTTTAATAAATTTTCTGAACTTTGGGTCAAATATCTCAGGGCTTTTCTCTCAATATATAAAGAGTTAGAAGTCCCCCGAAATACCAAATCGAAGGTCTACGAGTCTAGTTTCCAATGCACAAAACCTCACGTACAACTGATCTCGGAGTAAAAAGTTATGACTGTTTTACCGCAGACTGTCTGGCAGAAAACGGGTTGCGAACCGGGTCGCGGACCGGGTCGGGTCAAAATCAATTTTAAGCCTCAACTTCACGTTTTAAAATGCCATTTCAGCTCTGAAACAGTGAGAAAACTTAAGGGAGGGTTCCAAGAGAGTTCTTGAGTACCGAAATTGTGCGTACTTGAAAATATTTAATTTAAAAGTCGAAGGTGGTAGAAAATTATATTATTATTACCTTTTTAAAAATATTTTAAAGGTTTATGAAAAATATTTTTGTTATGATATAAATGTATATATATTTATTTTATAAGGTTTTTATACATTATAATATTTTAACGGAGATAGTAAATTTAGTTATGTTGAAATTTATTATTATAATGTAGTAAGTTTTATTGGAAATAATTTTCTATTAGTTATGGTATATTTAAAAAGTTATATTTATTTTACCATGAATTTATGTAATACGCAAATATATATGTAGCGGGATAAAATATTTTGGATATATCCCCTACCCTCCACGTGGAAGTGGAGAGAGTGCCCAGCAAGGCTTAGGGTGATTAGTGGCCAAACATGGCATTTATTGGATATATATAAACAAGGATGTTGCTGGGAGCAACACGTTTTCTTTTCAATGATTATTCTCAATCTTGTTAACAAGGGTAAGCATGCATATCAGTTGTTATATACAACTTATTTAATGCACGGTAATGTTTGGTGGGGAAAAATATATTTTTTGACGATTACTATTTGATCATCGAAAGGAAATCAATTATCTACGTCAAGTTATTCAAGTCCGAGTTCGAGTGTGATTTCGTTTCAGAGTATTTTTTTGGAGAAGTTCAAGCTTGTCATCGGACGACAGGTAGGTTACGGTTTATTTTCCCTAGACTCCGCATATATAGGATAAAATTGTATTAATGGGTATCCTTGGGTTGGTTTATTAGGTTGGTACCACAGACCTTGACCGCTTTATTCATGTCCGCCTTCTTTTGTTCCTCCGTTGCTTGTAGTATTTGCCGATATATTTTATTTACCCTTGTGGTCCTGTGAGGCCTAGTTGACTCTGGAACATAGAAGGTGGGATTTTGGGAATGTCCGCGAGACCCGGGCATAGAAATATCCTTCTAGGCTG